>JAOWBC010000002.1:12435382-12446873 GCA_028566105.1 Hypoplectrus providencianus | reverse complement strand
CCTCACAGCTATATGGCATTAAATCATGCACACTGGACTTTTAAATTCACATTTAGGGCTAATATGCCAACACAGATAAGCATTTTACTTTCCAATATGTATATCCTACACAGAAAGGCATCATCAAATGTGGAATCACACCTAAGTTTTGTTAGGTAGTCACCAAAGAAAAAAATGTCCTTAAATCTAAAACCACTTGTCCATTGAATAATTGTACTTAAAATTAAAGAGGTTATTTTTGAAAATCACACAATGTATCATGTAAAATGGTGTGATATATGAGGTTAGCCTTCTGTTAGCATTAGCAAACAAAATGTTATAAACATCAGCAAAAACAATTGGTGAATCTTTACATTTTACATTACAAAGGATTGTCCAAATGGATTCAGTGGCCTCATAAAAGTTGTGATTGAAAGTTATTGGAAGTTGGTCAGTCATTTTTTTTAATAGCCACAAAAGACAGAACTACTGCAACCTCCATTAATAATTTTGAAGGGGGGAAGGTGATGCTGCCAGTTCCAGTGACTGATAACACTTGGGAAAAAAATTGTCTTCATAGCTGGAAGAAAAAAACAAATTTTGATTACAAGTAAAAGATTCATTCCAAACCTGAACCTCTAATGTCCAATGGAAATGCTTAACTTGACTCAGGGGGGATTGTCCCAAAATCTTGCTTACACATCAATTCTGAATTCATAAAGAATCTCAGCAGAAAGCTCACAGTATAGTCTGTTTACTGTTACTAACTTATGGCAACATTGGATCCATTAAGCAGAAATGTAGACAGGGAGGTGCCTGTAAACAAATGCTTCAATTTGTATACCATACACCTAGTTTTAAATGGTTGTTAGGATTTCACTTTCTCCAATATAGACATCCACTACTTTAGTTGTGAAAGCATGATCTTGAATGCCACTGCTAAATCATGTCTGGATTAAAGAATGCTTGGATTATGATTGAAACGACTTTAACTGAATTCAGTTTAAAAGAGAACAGGGAAAATAGATAGATAGACAGATAGATTTTGTTTTTCATTTGTCTTCTGAAAATAAAGATTAAATGTGATACTAACAGAGTTGTATAAAGGAGAGAGAGCCGACATTAACTTCATTTCAAAGGTCAGTCAGTAATTGTCAGGTAGATAAATGACCATGCCAATAGGAATGGTGGTTAGTGTTGCTAAAACCTTTCTCGCTGACACAGTAGCAACAACAAACTCCCAAGGAGCCTCTAAATGAGTGCTCCTGCTTGTTCGGTGTTGTATAAATGAGGATTTATCTGTGGGCTGCTGGTGTCTTCACGTCTGTGTTCATTTGCCTTTGACCAAAGAGCTGTGGGGAGTTGCTACAATGGAGTTTTTTCACCATTAAGGAAACTCATTACCTCCATATGAGAGTGACTCTCTGGATTTGTTACTGCTAAAGATTTGTTGTTAAAAGTAAACTCTGTTGATTTTCAACCAGCCTTGTGTCGTTACACTGGGTAGTATATGCAGATTAATAGTGTTTGACTTTTCCCATTTAGCCACACCATGAGCCTATCCAGAGCCCCCAAAAGCAGCCCATTTATTTACTGTAAAAATCTGCACAGGCAATGTGTTGCATTCACTGGAAACATGGAGGAAGGCTAGATTCTGTTCATCTGCCTTAACTACTATTACTGCAATGACACAAAGCTGGTTAAAAGTCATTAAAGTTTCCTTTTAACAAAGGCAACATATCAGAGCATACAGCTGCGGGAGATATGCAGCAAATATGATTGTTTTTTAATGATTGAATTGCTTGACAAATAAATGTCCTTTATTGAAATGAGATTCATGTTATTGTATTATGATTCTGTAAAAAGAGGAAGGATGACATCACAGCTCCAAAAAGTGAAGCCAAAACATTTTGATTGCCCCCTTGTGGCTGGCTGCAGTTAAATGCTGCCCCCTCCATGCTAGCCGATGGGATATGAGCCAAACTTAAGGTTAGAGTACATTGCAAGAAATTCTTTAAAAACTGGTTCATGTTGATTTTTGTTTTTATCTTGCTGATGTATGTTAGATTGCTTTTTGTTATTCTCATAAGTTGAGTGGTACAATTGCTTTAGATAGATTTTATAATGTCATGATTGAAAACTATTACTGGGCTCACAATTCAGTCAGGCTCTTATTAGGTAGGACGTCAATAATTCACCAGCCAATAACTACTGCATGGACAGCACTTGGAGATATTTTGGCTTCATTTGTGTGCAGTGGGAAAATGTGGCAATGCTACATGCATGTTAAGATCGCTCATATTAATACTTACACTACCATTGCTATTTCTAAAAAAATGCCCTGTTGTACATTCTGTCTAGACCACCACTCTGATTGGCCTGTTGAAGACAGCTAGGCTCCTGCGATTGGTGCGCGTAGCCAGGAAGCTGGACCGCTACTCTGAGTATGGTGCTGCCGTCCTCATGCTGCTCATGTGCATCTTTGCCCTCATCGCTCACTGGCTGGCCTGTATATGGTACGCCATTGGCAATGTGGAGAAGCCCTACTTGGAGCACAAGATTGGCTGGCTTGACAATCTGGGCGTGTCCATAGGAAAGAGATACAACTACAGCGACCCCAGCTCTGGTCCTTCCATCAAGGACAAGTACGTCACAGCACTTTACTTCACCTTCAGCAGTCTGACCAGCGTGGGCTTTGGAAATGTTTCCCCAAACACCAACTCAGAGAAGATCTTTTCCATCTGTGTCATGTTGATTGGCTGTAAGTATGTTTTTTTATTTTCTTCTTTTGGCATAACTTTTTCTGCTTTTATTGCACTTGAAGTGGATCAAGGCATTAACGTTTGATCAGATCCTAGACTGTTGCAGGCATGTCCACTTTGGGAGAGGGACCCTCCTCTGTTGCTCCTCCTCCTGTTTTTTATATTTATCCTCACTAAAGGTGCAGTCTGTTATACTTGGCCATGTGCTCAAAACTAATAGGGGGGCAGCATTTTATCTGCCATCCTGTTTTTATAGCATATGGTAACGGGCATATTATAGTATCCAAAATTTACAATATCACCAGTTGTCACCAGTTAAATATATATATACACTAACAAAGAGAGCAAGAAGACACAAAATCCAACCAAACCACATACAATTAAGTCACTCAAAATAACACTGCTATCCTCATAGCCTTCAGTTTACATTATCGTTGCTTATCTTATAAATTAACTTATTTATAGCAAAACATCAGCTCTTCTTATTCTCTCATCTTGGACTGAGGGCACTGCAGTGAGTCATTAGTGCCTCTCAATGTTCAAGCAATGTAATACAGCATAAGCCAGGGCTAACTGGTTAGCATGTTAATTGCAAAAGATGTCTTTGCTACACAGTACTTAGACAAATAATGTCAAAATAATAATAATGACAAAAATGTTTTGTTTTGTTTTTTTACAAATTACTGGCCATATCTTACACATTGCACCTTTAAATTTTTTTTTCAGTCATCATTTGCTGTACAGAATATATCCCCACATCCAGAGTACATACATTTGACTGTAAAAAGTGACTTCATTCGACTTAGCCAGGCAACAGATTGTCTGGGTTCACAGCAGCATTTGCTCACATTCATTCAGGTTAAGAGTGTGTCTCTGTGGGGAAAAAGCAATAAAGATGCAAAGCAGCCTGTAGAATGCAGCTCATCTCTCTCATTGATCGTTGTTTGTTTTTTCAGCCCTCATGTATGCCAGTATTTTTGGAAACGTCTCCGCCATCATCCAGAGGTTGTACTCGGGTACGGCCCGATATCATGCTCAAATGTTACGAGTCAAGGAGTTCATACGCTTTCACCAGATTCCCAACCCGCTGAGGCAGAGGCTGGAGGAGTACTTCCAACACTCCTGGGCCTACACCAACGGCATTGATATGAACACGGTAAATAAAACCCCTTCTATTTGCCACTGTAACCGATGGCGCGAATGACCTTATCCTATTGAGTGATTGAAGAATTAATGTTTATTTGAGATTCTAAAAAGAGCTTTCTTTCTCTTGTCTGCTTTTCATCTGGATTCACATCTCTACATTGGTAAGAGCAGGAGGTACACATTTTTATTCTTGTCATTTTCATAGCACTGTTTCTGCACTGTTCAGAACGACGGCTGCATCAGTCAGTGTTAGTTAGTTAGTGTTATTTTCAGTGTTGTACAGTGTTAGAAATCTCCATCACTTATGCATGTTTTCTGTAAATTTTGACATTTTAAATTTTTAAACTAATAGTATGCACCTAAAAACAAAGCACTTTTTTGTTTTGTTTCAGTTCCATCTGAAATTGTATATGCAATCATATTTTGCAGTTAACAAACTATATTCCTCACCAAAGTAAATGTGTTACTGTGCTGCTTTAACTTTTTTTTCCTGAAGTCTCAACTGTCCAAAGTTTTTATTCCCAGGTGATTTTATGGATTTTAGTCTAATTCTCCCTCTCAACAATTCAAGAAAATAGATATATAGATATATAGATAGATATATTTCAGGCAGTGATTCAAGACTAAGTGTTCATACATACAATAGAACATTTACATTCCCAAAAGGTAATTAATCACACAATATCTGAGATACCCTATAAATGGGTTGGATTGAGCTTCTTTAACGAGCTTTGTAATTATAATAATACATACATGCCAATTCTTTCTGTCAAGCGGCACTCTCTTCACTACGATATTATGTTTTAGCGCTTGAAGAAAGGGAAGAAACAAAGCCAAAACTGAGCAGGCATTGTGTGTTTGGCTCAGGGGGAGGTTACATAACTCCAGGTGGCAGTTATTTTTACATACATATTGGTTATGAAAGCCCCATAAAATCAGCAATTATAACCTATGATTCATATACATGACTGCATCTTGATTAAGAAACACCATGCTGTCTGATGTTAGGTTTCCTTCTGATGCACTAAAGATGTGATGTGTCTGAATCTGACTGTGTTTAATGGGTCTATGACTTTGTAACACGTTTGTTTTCATCCCAAGTCCTTATCTCTGTGCTGTTGTCAAGCTTAATTACAACTTCTCTAAGTAAAAGTACATTCATCTTAACACATTTGCTGCTCACAGCTTCCCACTGGCTCGCAGAACAATCTCTTTGAGGATATCAAACTCTGTTTTGTGCATTTTACTCACGGATTTTCTCTACATCACAGGTGTTAAAAGGTTTTCCTGAGTGCCTGCAGGCAGATATCTGCCTTCATCTCAACAGGAATCTTCTTCACAACTGCAAAGCGTTCCAAGGAGCCTCCAAAGGCTGCCTGAGGGCCTTGGCCATGCACTTCAAAACCACTCATGCCCCTCCTGGAGACACTCTGGTCCACAGTGGTGATGTGCTCACTGCTCTCTACTTTCTATCCCGCGGCTCTATTGAGATCCTGAGAGATGACATTGTGGTAGCCATCCTGGGTAAATACAATCCCTTGTTGATTATATAAAGTGTTATAATGGGCAACAATGGGTAATGAGCGCTAAAATATTAAAAGAACGTTATATAATCCCATAGAAAAAGGAAACTTATAAGTGGATTTATTACTTCTTTGCACTATGATAGATCTTTTTTCTTTGACCTTTTGCCACTGTCCATCATCAGTATCAGGAATTTACTGATAGTCTCTTCTGTTCTCAGAGCATCTAGCTATCAGGGAGAGGTGTGAATGTCTGTAAAAGTCACCTCCCTGCTGAAGCTGAGATCTGTCAGCTGATTGCATGCTGAATGTCAGCGACAAACCTCATGAGAAAATGACAGAAACTTATTTTTTTAGTGCGTTTGGTCACGTTGGATCTTGGAAAAGTATAGTATGGTTCAAAGTCATGTTATTCTGATCTGACATTTTGGGTTTGCATAAGTCAGTCTAATCTAGTGAGACCTCTGCCAAGGTCTAGCCCTATTTCATAATGTTAATAAAAGTAAAAAGTCATTTCTGTTACGGATTTGCTCCAATATTTATATGGGTTCTTTCTTAGTATATGCCTCTCTCTTCCACTGTATTTCATAAAAAAAGACAATGACTCTGTTGACAAAAAAACTAAAACTTTAAAATGCAAAGTGATCATGCTAATACCCACATATTAATGCTTTCATATGGTTGTATGGACATTATATAGATTTCAAATATTTGTGTTTACATTTGACATTAAATCCCTTTTTTTCCCCAGGATAAATGAAATAGCTATAAAACACACTGGGCCTTTCATACACACATGGGTTTTCACCTTGGCTCTCTGTGAAGGGTATATTAAAGATTTAGTTTGTTCTGGTTCATATTAGAATTAATGATTGAGCTAACTCAGGATGCTGGATATTTTTTTGTGGACATGCTGCCGTCATGAGCTCAGGAAAGGACAGACAGTATAATTTCCCATTGGACACACACTATTTTAACACAGAAATACTTACGCAGAGGCTCAGCATGACTTGTGTGCACATCAAAGAATTAACTGTTATAATGCAAGTCCTTGAAATGGGAATCATTTTCAGGTTATTTCAGCAGCTAAACCACATCGTGTTCACACATTTTGACAAGAATGGCGAGTTGTGCCTGCCACCCCCCATTTCTGTCCTCTGGGCAATAAGGCTGTTCATGTGACAGGTTTGAAACTCTGACATTTCTATTAAGTGACTCCATGAAAGGTTGTTGGGCAATTTCAAAGAACACAGTGAAATAGCTGCCATTTTTTTGACAGCACAGGGAAATGAGCTAAAAACCATAAAATAAGGATATTAAAAAAGGGCAGCAAAAGGCTAAATTGGCGAAAACAATTGCCACCATTAATGTGAAATACGATTTTGCCTCACTACTATAGTGATAGTGAATACGCATTACTCTTATTAGAATAATGAGTATTTATCTCTTCCTCACGGGTGAACCTCAACCAGGTGCTACAGGCCAAGCCTGGATTAAACTTGCCATTATTCATGAGATGAATGCTCTCCAAAGCTGCACCTGACACAATGGGGTTTAAGCTTCGCAAAAACTGCTGCATCACACAAAACCCATTATTAACAAACACACTGGTAAAGCCACTGATCTCAAAGATCAGCCCATTTACATTTGATACAAACATCAATAGCTGCGTCAGCACCATTTCGCTCCAATTTGTTCGTGATAACCAAACCGTCCAGGCCTCTAACAAGGTGGCGGTCAGCCGATAGCACTAAAGCATTTTCCTCTTGTAACCATATAAAGACCAACAACGCTGCGAGCATTGTTCCACAGATGAGGAATTAGTCTCTTACACTGCCATCCAGGCTAATGACGAACTAAATCCCTTTGCTGAGAGCTGCATGTGGGGGAGAGATACAGCACTCTGTGTGAGGCTGTCCTCTGTGGTAGAAAGGTGTCCAGTGCATGCTGTGAAAGGCACACTAGCAGCCAACATATCATATCTTTCTGCTGAACCCCTGCTTACAGTGTTGGCATTTAGTGAACCCCAGGACCAACAAAGGGATTTTTCATCACAGCTTTTTAAACTGTGGACCCTCATTTCAACAGAGGAGACTCTGTGGTAGTAGAAGTTTGCTGAGAGACTGTCTTCATTATTTGGTAGCCATTATCAACACCATTTTTTTCCCCTTTGAAGTACACAAGTGTGTCAATCACAATCTTCTTTCCCTCCACATCAAAGTTGCTTTGAGTTATTCCTCAGCGTAAATAATGGATCAAAGATAGAAAGACAACTGATGCACAGGCCTTGGGAGAACATCTTCACAGTGTTTGATTTTCACTATCCAGAAAAACAAACACGTCTGTGCCCTTTAGTGAGAGCCTGAGGAATAGTGAGATAAGTCCCTGAAGACAACAAGACACAAATAATTTTCGAAACCGCACATGGCTACTTGTAGAAGTCAATGCAGGTAACACTGACATTTTTCCCTGTCCAAGCTAACCTTTTGAGAAGATTTACTGTGTCTGTTTCGTGTGTGTTGCCAGGAAAAAATGACATCTTTGGAGAGATGATCCATCTATATGCCAAGCCGGGGAAGTCTAATGCCGATGTGCGAGCTCTGAGTTACTGTGACCTGAGCACCATTCAGAGAGAAGATCTACTGGAGGTGATAGACATGTATCCGGAGTTTGCCGACTACTTCTTCAACAATCTGGAGCTTACCTTCAACCTCAGAGATGAGTCTCCAAAGGTAGATGATCGACTGTATTCACATTGTCATGACTGTGAACATTTACAATTTGTGTGTAATCCTGCAGGCAGACAAACACCACAACAAACCAACCAATAACTGAATTAATTATATGTACATAACATTGCATGATAAATTTAATCCTCAAAAATGCTAAATATTGACCACTTTATTAAAGCGAGACACTACAGGTGAATGAAACGAATAATTCATAGATATCAGCACAAAACTTCTACAGTGGATTATTTACAATAAGAATCTTCCTGAAATGTTATGTTTAAATATGCAAATTAGGCATAATTTTATTAAAAATATATGAACTTTCATTAATTTCCGGAACAGAAATTAAACAATGCAAATAGCCAGGTTTCACATGAAACTTTAATTTTGCTGACATATTAAAGTTGATTGTTTTTACAGAGGGAGTAATGTATAATTCTTTTCTTCACTCCATAAATCAGTTAATATTGCCAGCAGCCATAATAAAAGAATAATTTTTACGCTTCTTTTGGGATGGAATGCAATATAAATCCAGCTATGAATGGTATGAACAAATCCTTCTTTAAAAATCTTCAGATAGAAGTCTTGCGTAGGAAGATGCTCTGATTGGAGATTTCTTGCTCGGAATAGGAGAAGAAAACTCAAAGTGTAGTAATAACGACACCTTAATATGTCTTTTAGATGTTTTGAAGACATGTAATGGAGATATCACAATCACAAGTGCTTGATAAAACCATGGTTTTGCCGTGTATTTCATCACCTTGATTAATAGCATCTAATGCTCACTGTGTTGCAGCCCTCAAACTCCCAAGGCGCTGATTCAGACGGTGAGGGCAGTAAGAGCATCAAAAGAAGGATCTCCTTTACACCAGACGTATCTAAAGGTGAGTGTAAACTAAACTGCACAGGTCCAGTACGGCCTCCTGTGGTTGTAACCGTCTTCTTTGTTATTGTTCACTGAGCGGAGCTCCCTGAGAGCGTCTATTCCATGAGGAATACCGGAGCGTGTTATTCCGCTGACTTCTGTTTATTGCCGTTCTACAGGGGAAAACAAGGAAGTGGCTAAAGACTCGGGGAGAGAGAGGGAGTCTAACTCGTGCCTAAAGAGAAGTTCAGAAGTCCTGGGTCCCTCTCCACCCGGTGCCCACGTCCTGGAAACAACTCTTATTGTCAGAGACGACATGGAGAGAAGGCCATCTTTTGAAGGTAATGTATTTTGTTAAACTGATGAGTATTATGTAAAAACATAATCTTTGCTGTGGTGGTTTTAAACTGTTTACAGCCTAAATGACCAGTCAGTACCACCAATGAGAAGCCATGTGTACAGAACAGAATGAAGTCTGCTTAAAATGCACTGGACGAAGATCCTTCCCCAGCTCCGAAGTCTGGTTCACAATATAGTTAAACCAATGTCCTATCATTTTGCTTACTAGGTAAACTACATGATAATTCAACTCTTCAGCAGTATATAAGATCTATGCTGTGGAAGGTGCGGCTGCCTAATAGTCACACACATAAAATAAGGTGTTTTAAAGACATAATTGGTAATAACAAAATGCGTCTCATAGGATGCTTTATATCAATTTGCATCGTTACTCACTTTAATGGATCACAAATAGAATACAGAAAGTAGAAAGCGTCATTTCTTCCTCTGATGAGTCTGGCTCAGAGAGAATATGCTAGAAATCGAAGGATTTTTTTTGTCGGCAAAACACATCCCACTGACAGGACTTAGGCGCCAAGTAGTACATGACAGACAGTTGTGGATGAAGAAAAACAAAAAAGCTGAGTGACAGACTGAAGCTGTTGTTAATCTCTACTGGTGGAAGAATACAGAGCAAGAGGTTGCACAAGCACAAATGTGGCTGCCATCTTTGGCAAAGGCACAGCGAACAGATAACAGTGGTCCTCATATCTATACGGCGCATCATGTTAGTGCAAAGCCACCTGCACAGACGGCTCCACCAGATAGTCAAATCACAGAGCTGTGTGTTTAAATTCACAAAAGAGACTCAACACATATCACCGGACAACAAGCTGTAGACTAACAGGTGCCCAGCTGAGATAACAACGGGGTTAGTTTGCTACTGGAAAACATTTCATTAATTCTCCCAGTACAAGGGCTTGATAGATTACAACAAAGAAGCTACACGCAGCTCTCCTGTAGAGATTAATTACCTTCTATTTTAGTGGTGTTTTTTTGTGTAGTGATGACGTTGTTCTGACCCACATGTGAGGATGTAAAGCATGCAATGCGTTGGTTTGGCTCCCCAGATCTGTGCTGTGATAAATGGGCCTGTAAGAAGCCTACGGACTACCTGGATGAGTCAGCACAGTTCCAGGACCTGAGAGAGGACGACAACTCTGCCAGCGAGATCACGTATGGAGAGGTGGAACAGCGCTTAGGTCAGCTGCAAGAGCACTTAAACAGGTACATATTTTCAGTCAGCTTTTAGATTGGGTGAGCCTCTTTCATAAACTGTAAATTACACTAGGATGAAAATATTAACAGTTTTGCTAAAAGTGCTTATTTTGTTCTTTAATATCCTGTTCTAATTCTCAGAGTGGTTTCTTTGTGTAACCAGCGCACAATGGTTTAATTTGTTTTTTAATAACACCATTTCACTATCATTTGAGTCTGATAATTGATTTTGGGCAGTAGCATTGGTTGTAATTGTAACTCTACTGAGTACACTTGCTGTTAGGTCATATTGTAACCAGATGGATTGCACCTGGAAACTGTATCAGATAATAATGGCGGATATCATCTTGGCTCATGTCAGGCCACATGCAGGATGATTGTATCTGGAACAGATAAAGAAAATCATGTCATATATTCTCATATAATTCTAATATATCAGGCTGCAAGTATTTCAGAGGCAGAATGAGTAGGATTTTGTGGTTTGAAGTTGGCCCGTGCTTTCCGGCTCAACAACATTTGCCAGTGAGTTTAGTGGCCTTCAGTACAAATACATAGAGTTGGGTTTATTTCCAGTTTTGCTGGACTGGTATTTCCAGTATTTAGGAATAGTATTTTTTTTGTTTGACACTGGCAAGTTAGAAGGTGGCCAACATTAGCCATCTCTGCCAACGGCATCTCGGCACTAATCCAGCCTGTATTGCATTAGTTCTAGCAGTACTACAGGGCGTTAATACTTGAACCATTTCTCAGTACTACCGCTTTTCTTTGAATCACATTGGATGTGAAATAAATCTGCAAAGGATCAGTGAGTGATTAGCAACTTCAATGTGGTAAACTGCTTTTGCCATGTTGCTATAGTTTAGCTTGCTACATTTCTCTGGGGGGAAATGTTAGCTTCTGTGTGGTAAAGCTTTATTTAATGTTGGC
>JAOWBC010000002.1:12400982-12417532 GCA_028566105.1 Hypoplectrus providencianus | reverse complement strand
TAAAAATCACAGACACAGAGAAATTCCTCTTCAATTTGTTTAAAGGTATCACAGTTTCATTCATTTCAGTTTCATTTCATTTTGTAGTTTCATTTCATTTTCAGAAATAAACTGTATTCTTCTCAAGAATAACAGGAAAATATCAACACTATTCTCGACTCATAAAGAGTGAACGGAGTGAACTGGCCTGGTTCTGGCTAATGGTAGCATACGTGAGCGATTAGCTAGGTACCTAAAGCTATAGCTTGTGAATTAAACCTTTATTTTAAAAAAAAGTGCAAATACAGCATTTTGTGGTTTCATGAGTAACTTCATGTAACTTGAGTGAGACATGCCAGACTTCATCTTTTCATCTGTCAGCAGATTTGGCCCATTTCCTTCCAGTCTTTTAAGCAAATTCTGAGAACTGCCACTTCATCCAACCCAAAACGAAAGAAGAAAATGAACATAATTCCCAAAATGATGAACTATTCCTTGAACCTCTTTAATGAGAATAGAAGAAATAACCAAATTTAACTTTAAAAATCTGTCTTGCAGACAACAAAGAGGAGCTGCAGAGGCTTGCAGAGCTTCCCGAGTATGAAAACGACAGCTTGTCACAGCTGAGAAATAAAGTTCTCCAGGAGTTCAGCAGCAGGGATAAGGCCAGAGGAATCATTTTCACCAAAACACGCCGCAGCGCCATTGCTCTAAGTCAGTGGATTCAGGAAAACTCCAAGTTTGCCGACATTGGAGTGAAAGCTGCGTATGTGATCGGTGGAGGAGACCAGAGTGTTGTTAAACCAATGACCGCTGTAAGAGCACCTTACACAAACTGCAGCGCCTTTTCTTCTAGCATCCTTCTCATTACGAACCAAAATCACACTTAACCTGCCGTGTGTTTCAATCAGGCAGAGCAAAGGGATGTGTTGAACAAGTTCCGGGATGGTGAAATCAACTTGCTGATTGCTACCACCGTGGCAGAGGAGGGTCTGGACATAGCGGCGTGCAACTTTGTCATCAGATATGGTCTTGTGACCAATGAGATTGCCATGATTCAGGTCAGTGTTGTCAGTCATTGAATGTCTCTATAGGCACCATTATATATAACAGTAAAAATGTTAAATTGATATCCTACCTCTAACATTTATAGGCTCGAGGCAGAGGAAGAGCAGAGGACAGCAGTTACACTCTGGTCGAGGTGAAGGATTCTGGTGTGGTGGAGAAAGAGACGGTCAACGAATACCGCATTACCATGATGAACAAAGCCATTGATAAAATCAGAGCCTTAGACCAAGAGGAATACGAGAAGCGAGTAAGAACACTTTTCTTTTCTTTTAACTGAAACCAACTTTGCCATTACATTGGAATCTATATGACTTTTTTTCTTTTTTTTTTCACAGATCTTTGAGTTTCAGTTTCAGGCTATAATGGAGAACAGGGTGAGAATGACAAAAAAGAAGCAGAAAAACATGCAGAGTGAAAAGGGTGAGGTGAAATTTAGCTGCCGAGGATGCAGCAAAGACGTCTGCACGGGAGAGGACATCCAGATCATCGAAAAGATGCACAGAGTCAATGTTACAGCACAGTTCAGGTACCAATTACAGTGTCCTCTGGTGTATAAACTGCCTGGCACAAGATTATCAGTTTTAAACATAGAATATATCGTCTTTGGACTCATTTCTTTGTTGTTTTTACAGAAAACTTTTCATTCAGAGAGAGAACACTACACTTCAAGAGCGATTTCTTGATTATGAGACAAATTACTTCATAGCATGCAAAGACTGCGGGCAGGTAAGTGTATTTCAGAAAAGCTTTCTAACATTCAGAGGTTTTATCTATTGGTGTACAGTTAGCCGTCTGTTAAGCAGGGACTAGTCATCCACACAAGAATGAGGCTAAGAATCACAAGACACATTACATCCAGATGCTTCTTCTCCTTTTAAATGCTATGATTACCCTGTGTAAGAAGGCAACAAATGGCATTCATTAGTTTTTCACTGAACAAGTATTTTGTCACTCAGATGAACAGCAAATTCATTTAAGTTAATGTGCTGCTTTGGATGCAGCAGCAGCAGCAAGAATGAAAATATTGTCCAGACAGGCCTGTTTAAGTTTACTCGTCCACTGTCTACAAAGCCACCAGACTCTTGACAAAAACATTATTTTGCCTCACAAAACACAGGAGTTGCTGATCTATGTTGGTATAGTTTTTCTTTTTAATTGTGTATTGTGTAATCTTTGGTGATTCAATACTAACCATCAAAAACACCAAAGTTGCACAATATGTTAAACTTACTAATAGAAGAAACAGCAGACAAGCAACTCATGTTTGGCATGATAAAAAAAGACTGTTTTGTCAGTAGGTGGCTTTGATAAGAGGATCGGTGTACCGCTTCAGTGTCGAAATGACTGTATGAACACCAGATAAAGCCAAACTTTCCCTTTAATGTCTGATTTCTGTATCAGAGATGGGGATCCATGATGCTCTACCGGGGGATCGATTGCCCATGCCTCCATGTGAAAAACTTTGTGTTAACATTCAACGGGAAGAAGATCGGCAAATGCACCAAGTGGAATGAGCTAAACATCAAGTTTCCCGCCTTCGACTACACTGAACATGCAATGCAGGTTGTAGAGAACTCAGACGATTCAGACGATGACTGAATCACCACTACACAGACCTGCTATTACCAATAACAATTACATCGATCGCTGTTGTGCTCTTATCTTTCGCTTCCACATCACTTGTGAATACACCGCTTCATTTTCGGGGTACAATACATTTAGAACTGGCATCCTTGATGGTGTTGGAGTGAAATATGTTCTTTTGAGAAAATGGCTTTTCCTTATAAATGTGTAAGTTTGTAAGTTTGGGGTTGTTCGTGTATCGGGCGCTTAATGTTGAATTTACCGCAGAAACAGTGTAACAGTCATGAAATGTATGTACTTACTGTGTGCATCACTGATATAAAAAAAAAATGAACTGGGGAAAATGATTTTCCTCTCAAACCCCTGTGGTCTCATGAGATTGGAGCCACTGAGCCTGTGATCGCCCCTCAGAGCCCACCTGTCAAGACACACACAGACAAACAGGGGCTGGTGATTTTCCATTATATCCAACTGTTGAGCCAGTCACACGGCTATTTTAAGAACCATTTGTAAAGAGTTGTTTCCGCATACAGATAGACACCTGTGTAATGTGATTGTCTGTGGCATGCACTAACATGTAACTTCTATGGATCATTGAGTTGCCAAATAAAAGTGTTCACACAACCTGACTTGTAATGCTTTCATTTTTTATACTTGCATCAGTATAAATAATTTATAATAATAATAAAAATGCTCCTTGTGGCTTTTCCAGCACAATTATTTGGGCTATTTTCACAACTGGAAACTATCTCCACCTCTAGCTGACTTCTGCTTTCTCCTCACTTTAGCTGAGGGAATGACTTGCGCCCTCGGTGGAAAAGCCACTTCCTAAATACCAGCAAAGTTGTGCGCTCTTGGAAACTTGTGCAGGCTGCAGACTCCAGGGAGGCATCTCTGTCTGGTGTCGGACTCCTCTCTGGAATGCAGCGGGAAGTGTGAGAAGTCTTGGACGGAGCTCGGTTTTCTCATGTTGCCATATTTAGTTTAAAGCCATTGTTACGGGGTTTATTTTTTGTTGTTGTTGTTGAGAGAGTATGTTAACCAGGCTGCCCGTCCAAGAAGTCACTCTAAACTTCTCATCATCGACCTTCAAGGATTATTAGCGACTGCGAGCTTCACGGTGACTTCTTCTGCATCATGGTCAGTAATCCATTTATCAGATTTACCATTGAGATAAGATACAAATAAAACTTATTAAATACAAGCGACTTACTTTAAGCAGTGTGCGGCTCACTTGTGGGGTAAATTGACTTCAACGCGAGAACCTGCAGCGCCAGCTTGTGTTGTATGATTCTAACTTTTTTTTTTTTTTTGCAACTTTTGTGTCACCTTTCACAGGGCTGCAACAAGGTGCTGTGGGGGGTGGTGGGGGCGGCTGTCGTCATCACGTTAATAACCATCACGGCAGTTTATTTCAGCAGTAAGTCGCAGCGCAGGCCGGTCTGTGCTTTTCTTTCTCTCTGTGTGCTCCTGTGCTGCCTTTCAGGTTTAAAAGCAAACAACAACAAAAAATGCTGCTACACGCAAAGTGCCAAATCAATGATTACAAACTGTCCCATGTGCTTGATTGTTTGATTCAGTTCTTGTGAGGTTTTTTTTTCTCTTTAAGTGTATTTTTATCTTATTTAACCGTCGGTCAAGTCACAGCAATAAGTGAAAGAATGAGGATATGATTTATAGGTGCGGATTATCAGTGTGGATTATCGGCTGGACGTGGTAGCGCCACCGCGTGTCGCATAAATATCTTCATTTTTTTTTTTCATTTATCATCCTGCTGTACATTTATAAAAAAAAAAAAAAACTATATGAAAGCAGGCAAAATGTTTGTCATCCTTGTAGAATACATAGTTTACCAATTTTCATTTGATTCTAGGCTGACATTAAATGCAATTAATAACTTTTGCTACTAGTTATGTTTAAATATTATATATAAATATAATTCAACTTCTAATATATTTTTAAAGGCTAAGCTCTCCAGCAGTATAGAGCAATTAGCATTAGCTTCACCTAGATGCTGAAACATGAAAGCAGTGCATAATAATCAGTAATGTATTGTATGATTCTGAAAACTTTTACTTTTCATACTTTAAATTAATGCTTGACTGCATGTTATATTAAAGTGCACATATTGAACAATATATGCTTGCTTATCAGCATGCAAAGTCAACACAAAAAAATCTTGAAAAATATTTAAAAATCTAGGGTGGGGCATATTTTTGTGTTTTGTTACATAAGAATAGATGGTATTTATGAAGTTTTATGAAATTACTTGCTATGCATTTCATGTGGTACTAACCTATTAGAGTCATACAAAGCAAACTATATTAAGGTCTGAATACAAGAACTTTTTAATTAATCTTACTCACCGTTGTAGAATCTGGTCACAGATTAAAGCATTAATAGGAGCATTATAATGTCTAATAGAAAGCCAATATCCATACTGATATTTAGGATAATAACCAACTTTTCAATGCTTATTAAGTGTAGCCTGGTATAAAGTGTTACCAGATTTTCAATGCTTGAACTTGAACTTTTTTTTCTGCATAAGTAAAAGACCTTTTCCATCAGTTTTCTTTTTCTCCTCACTAATGCAGCCTGTGCATCATTTCAGAATCTGATCCCAAGCGGCCTTTCACCCTCGACGATTACTTTAACAACACCATTAGGTGGAGATCTTACAGTTTGTATTGGATATCAGGTATCACCACCCGTCAAATCATCCTATCGTACTGTACAGTTCTCTAAGGTATGATCATTTATGAATCTGCATGTTGTGTGAAAATCTTATTATCTTTCACATCTGCAGACAAGGAGTATCTGCATAAAACAAGTGATGGGAGTATTTTCCTCCACAATGCTGAAACCAACGACGAGTCACTCTATTTGAGCAATTCAACATTTGTAATAAACTTTTTTTTTTAAATCTATAAGCACAATGTTAATACATTAAAATAACTCTGATTTTACATGTCCATTTCCATTTTCATTGTAGGCTCAGGTGAATGCTACAGATTATTTGCTGTCAGGTGATCGTAAATACATTGCTTTTGAGAGCAATTACACAAAGGTGAGAAACCCTTCTCTCGCTTTAGCTCAGCTTAAAGTTTCATCATAACCCTGTAAAAAATTACACAGCAAAGAGCCTGAAACCAAGTGTTTTTGATTGCATCCAACAGAAATGGAGAAACTCATTCACAGCCTCTTACTCCATCTACGACATGGAGAGTTTGTACGTTGCCGTGCCATGTAGTGATACAGTGCATCACTTATCATTATACAAACAGTTTAATCGCCCTAAATTCTATTTCTGTTTGTTTCCAGATCATTTGTTCAACCTGCAGATCTTCCTGCTAATGTGCAGTACTTTAGCTGGGCCCCAACACAAAACAAATATGTAAGTATGCACCATGTTATGTTGAAGTTTGTCTTCACATGTTTGTTGAGATGAACAATATTGCAGCTGATTCAACATCACTGGCATTTAAATATGCTGCTCTGGTGTCTGAGGAAACAAACCCAAGTAATAAACTGCACTTGCATCTAAAACTGCAATTTTTTTTTTTTTGCAGGCTTTCGTCTCTGACTACAACGTGTTCTTCAAATCTGACGCCACTGCTGCAGCCGTACAGGTGACCCACAATGGGAAGGAGAATGAGATCCTAAATGGCATCCCTGACTGGGTATACGAGGGTGAGTACACATTCCATTTTTTTAGGTGTTTCAATGGATCCAAAGAAAAAATGACAAATTTTCTTTTTTTTCCCCCACTATTTCAGAGGAAGTGTTTGCGTCAAACGGGGCAATATGGTGGTCATCAACAGGAAAGTTCCTGGCTTATGCAGAGTTCAATGATACAAAGGTTCACAAATTGGAGTTCTCGTGGTACGGAGCTGATCAGTATCCTGAGACAGTGACCCTTCCTTACCCGAAGGTGGGTTTCATGCAATATTCTGCCCTGAAAGTATTTATGTATTTCACACATAAGCTCTCAACAATGTCCACATATGAACAAGACACCCAAACTCCAAAGACTCCAAGATTTTGCATTTCTGTTTTAGTTGTTTTGCACCTCTTTTTCTTTTTTTTTTCTGGGGATAAATTGTCTCATTACAGTTGTTGTGTGTCTTTTATTGGTTATTTTTCCTGTCCTCTTATTTCATGGTTATTTCACTATGTTACTTGTTTGTTCATTTTTCTTCTCATAGTAGTCATTTGTTCTTTATTTTTTTATTCATAGTAGTCATTTGTTATTGTTTTTTTCCAACTTTGTCTCTGTGGTCTTTTTGTGGTTGTCTTGTATCTCTTCTGTAGTCATCTTGCATATTTTGCATCTATTTCTAACAGATGTCTCTATGTGGTAATTTTTTTTCAACTTGTAGTCATTATGCATCTGTTTTTCTGCGTCTCCTTGTAGTGGTTTTTGTTTATGACTATGCATTTAGCAAATTTTACTGAGATGTTGCATCATTTGCATTCGTGCCTCCCTTTGTTTTCATTCCTTGTTTTTTTCAGTCACAATTTGTGAGTCTAACCTCTGTGTTACGGATCCTGACTCCCAAAATATGAATCTTAGTCTATTAATATATTGCCCATCATTTATTTCTCTCACACTCTCAAAATATAAGAATATTTATCAAGAATTTGCTTGTATTTCCTCCAGGCTGGTACTGCCCTTACCAAGGTGAAACTGTTTGTGGTTGATACGTCAAATACATCCGTTCGCACACAGGTGTTGGCTCCTGCTTCTGTCGCTTCTGGGTGTGTATTCTTCATTATTCATCATTATTCTTCATCATTTAAATTACACTGCATTGAAAACAGAGGCAAATACAGATCCTCATGGTCTGCCTTACCCTGTCACTTTGTGTTGCCTTTGCCCAGCGATCACTTGTTGTGCTCAGTGACCTGGGTTACAGACGAACGCGTCGCTGTGCAGTGGGTCACAAGAAAACAGAATTACCTGGTTGTACAGATCTATGACTTCGATGGAAGCAGCTGGCAAGAAAAACAGGTATCTGTCACTTCTCTGCTTCTCGCTCACAACCAGTGTGTTGACTTGAGGAAATGCTAATTAACTGCAATTAACATTTCTGCTCTCTGTAGAATTTTGAGCAAAGAAGCAAGACGGGATGGCTCGGACATGTAAGTGTCCAAAAAACTACCAGCTTTGATTGTGAATTCAATGATTTGATCTGTGATGGTAAAAAAAAAAATCATCTTTTTTTTCAGTACGGGCCCTTACCTCTTTTCTTTGCTGATGATAAACTGAGTTTCTACAAAGTGATGAGTGACACTCAGGGCTACAAACACATTCATTATGTGAAAGATGTAGGTACATTTCTATGTTATTCTGCAGCATAAAACAGCACTGTGGGGTTTATCAGATCTTCAGTGCTGAAGGTTGCGTTTGCTCCTTTTTTGCAGGGCAAGGCGACACCTATTACCTCTGGGAAGTGGGAAGTCATCTACATAACCAAATTAACAAAAGATGCAATGTGAGTGAGGATTTCTGGGAAAATTACATCGGCATTGAATAACATGAGAAAGTAAAGAGATGTAATCTGACTTGATTGAATTCTTATCTACAGATATTTTATGAGCAATGAGTACCAAGGAAAACCCATAAAGACCGATCTTTACAAGTAAGGAATTCTTCTCATTTGTGTGATTTCTTCCTGGACTGGTAGAAATATAGCCTATAAGACAATAAACAAGAGTGAACAAAATGTTACAACTGAATGACATAAGTGACGTGAGTTGTTTGTTGGTCAGGGTTCTGATTGGAAGCAGCCATTCTGCCCCTCAGTGTCTCACCTGCGGCCTGCGTAAGGACAGGTGCCAGCACAACGGCGCTTACTTCAGCTCTAACGCCTCGTTCTACCGAATGGACTGCTACGGTCAGTTACCCATGATTCCTCTTGAGCAATAACTCATTCATGGTCGATGTGTTGGTAGGTTTCTGCGGGGAGCATCTGTGATCCATTCTCGGAGCAAAGACTTTTGAAATCACACAGAAGACTTGATGTATAATCAATTGTCTGTTCATTTTCTATTTTTGTCCTCACCAGGACCTGGATTGCCCCTCTACGTCCTCGTGGACAACAGGGGCTCAGGTGCAGGCGCAGGTCTGTACACTTACTAACTCCAGCCACATTTTTGAATGATTATATTGTATAATTTTCAGACATTTTTAGTTCTGTTTCTCTGCAGAATAAGAGATAAACTACTTTCTGATTTGCATGAAACTTTGTGTGAAATGGGCCAAGTAAGAACACAATAAAGGTCCAAGTGGTTCTGAATCAAGTTATTTTTCGAAGTTAACAGAAGAGGATAGGGCATGTCCTTGGCTTTGACATAACTAAAGACAATTAATTTTCCAGCAACTTTCAGTTTCAGTTTGACTTTTTTGCATATATGACCACTGATCTTTAATGTTGTGAAATGGAAGTACTCGGCTTAGGAAAAGATGATGGTTTGGGTAAAAATAAAATGTGACATTGCAACGCTACACAGCACGGCACCACGTAACTAATGGTTAAGTTGGAATAACTCAAGATGGACTTTTCATTGCATGCAGAAAACAAACATCCATTTTCTATGTGAAAGTTGTGTGTTTATTTGCCCGATCTAACTAGCCCAACCTTCCCTCTGGGCCTTTTGTCACTCTTTATACCAAATCACCACAACAGTGCACAACAGTCATTATCAAATATCTTTGTTTCTAGAGCTCTCAGTTCTGGAAGACAACAAGGAGCTGGGAAATATTCTGTCACAATTCCAGATGCCAACAATGCAGCATGGCACCATTAAGGTTGCAGGATATGGTGAGACCCTGTTTGTTTGCAGACATATAAGATAAAACTCTGGTCTGTTTGGACTTTTAACAGACAGAACATGTTTCCTGTTTAAAAAGAAAAGGGATCTCAATTCCATTGCTTATTTCCGACAGATCTTTGGTATCAAATGATGTTACCACCAAATTTCAAGAAGTCTAAGAAATATCCTCTTCTTATTTATGTGTAAGTAAACCACACTCCTCAGCACTGTGTGTAATAAGTCAGTTAATAATCGCTAACCTTTCATGATCTGTGGCCTGTGCAGGTACGGTGGCCCCTGCAGCCAAGAGGTGGACCTGAGGTTCAGGCTCAACTGGGGCACATATCTCTCCAGTTCACACGGGATCATCATCGCCACCTTTGACGGAAGGGGAAGCGGTTACCAAGGTGATGAAATAATGCACGCAATCTACAAGCGCCTTGGGACGTTCGAAGTGGAGGATCAGATATCAGCTGTGAGGTAAAGCGTGGCTGAACATTCATCACCTCAGGCTGTATCACACCAGTACTCCGCTGTACGACGAGCAGACGAGTTATTTCGTAATACCCACAGAGAATTCATAGTGATGGTAAATGTTTGGTTTAGTTCATAAATAATCATAAAGGATCTCTGTGTTGCAGGAAATTTATCGACATGGGTTTTATTGACAAAGACAGGATAGCCATGTGGGGCTGGGTAGGTTGCCCTCTAAAATGTCTTTTTTTTACATACTCTTGTCTCCTTGTACAATGATTTAGCATTCACTGAACGTATCCTATAATTCTGACCTTCAGTCTTATGGTGGCTACGTCACCTCAATGGCCCTTGGTGCTGGAACTGGACTGTTCAAGTGTGGAATAGCAGTCGCCCCAGTGGCCAAGTGGGAATATTATGGTGAGTGTACACTCATCTGTAGGATATATTTATATATAGAAATAAACACTGTCATTTCAACTTAAAAGAGTACTCTATTGATTAACAGCGCACTTGTATGTCATCGTCAGACTTGTGATAGACACATTTTAAGAGCAGGCTCAAAGTCAATGCATCAGCACCAGATTCATCATCGTTTTTTTATTCCTGGCACCTGCAATACTGACAACTGCACCCAAACAGCAGCAGTTCAATTGGAGATTCTGTTGTTTTTTTCCTTAAAGCTTGAAGCCACTTAGACATGATGAGGGGTCAGTAATCTTCTGCTGCTCTAATTTCTAGTCTCCACTGACTCAAGTGACATCACTTAAGGTAGTTTATACGAATTGGCAGTGCTCCCCTGAAATCATGCTTCAATGAAATCTGCTTCTTCTTTTTTAACTCTCTTATTGTTTTTAACTTTGTTTTTCTCACACTGCGGAGCTCTGAGTAGCCAGGTGGACGTTCTAGCATCAATACAGCCTGATGAGTGACTATATATGAAATCAGACAGACAACAAGGTCAAGCATGTGACATCAAGACAAATCTTAACGATTAATTTGCACACACCATCAACTTTACAGAGGTGTAAATGACTGGAAAGTTGGATCACACTCAGTTTCCTAAACTGCCAACAGGAAGGAAAGCTGTGCGTCCATGGATTGAGAAAAATTTATATAGGACCTAGAGCTTTAAAATAAAAATTATGTAACTTTTAAATCTCTCCTATGTTTAATAATAAGTGTAGTTTGTATCTGATGTACTGTACTGCTGTGGAACTGTTGCAGATGCGGTGTACACTGAACGCTACATGGGAACGCCCTCAGAGAATTCAGACGCCTACAAAGTAAATATGACAAGTCAGCTTTTTCACAATGATCCGTCTAAACTGCAGCACAATTCAGGTTTTATACATGTGGTTCGTTTTCAACAGTCACGTCTCTATTTTACTGAACAGAATTCCTCAGTGACGTCCAGAGCGAAGAACTTCAAAACAGTAGACTACCTATTGGTTCACGGGACGGCAGATGGTACGTTTCATCCAAATAATCTTATTAACAGTATCTGTGCATGACTTCTCGGCAGTGAACCAGGTAACACACTAAAGCTTTGCACAAATGGATCCTATTTGCCTTGAGCTTTGATGTCCAGTCACGTAGTGAAAGCACTGTCTTTCCTGTAGACAATGTCCATTTCCAGCAGGCAGCACAGATCTCCAAAGCTCTGGTGGACGAGCAAGTGGACTTTGAGACTATGGTAAATATTGGCTCAGGGAAGTGGGACTAGCATGGGGCTCGATGGTGTGGATTTAATGAAAGTTTCAAATGGAAAATGTCCCGTGCTCCTGTGCATGATTTCAAATGATTGAATGGATAGAGTTCATGCACTAATGTGACTGTGCTGTTGCTTTCAGTGGTACACTGACAGGGACCACTCTCTCTCAGGATCAGCCAGCCGTCACGTTTACACCCTGATGAGCCACTTCCTGCAGAAATGCCTCGTGAATCCCACATAATGTGACAGCATTTATAATGGGCATTGCCACAATTTGTTTCGAATTTGTGCATTTTTTTTGATAGTTTTACTGAAACGAACTCTTTGTCTTTTTATGTGCAATGGATGTTCTTTTACAAATGAGCATTTTTATTTTTTTTGTGTAATTATGAAACCCTTGTCAAAACATACTAAAAGCCATTGCATGCATTTATAGTTGATTTTTTTGTATGTGAATATATTATAGAATAGATGAATTGCACTGCACTGATTTGTTGTGTGAGTGTCATAATGTTTGCTGATGAATAAACATTGATTTGAATTTGAGTGTTTAAGTTTTTGTACTTTTTTTTTTACTCAAAACAAATTATTTGGCACATTTTTACTGTCTAAACATAAAGTTAGAATGATTTCAATTGTGCATATTTTGTATATAAAATTAAATTCAATAAAATACCAACATGTCTTACTTTGGTCATGTGAAGTTATAGTGAATTTTATAAAAAAAAAAAATAAAAAAAACATAAGGAATGAGACGCCAACAACCAAAAAAAAAATTTAAAAAATTCATGCATGAAAAAAAAAAAAAAACGGTCATGCATTTTTCATGCAATTAAAGTTAACATTTTTTGTTAATAAGTTTGCATCCATAATATGTCTTCTTTCATTGTATTTGGGAAAACAATCTAAAGGATTTTAGGTGTTTATTTCACTACAACTCATCTATTTATAGTTTAGTAAGAGTAATTTTCCACCTTGTTTTTATCCGATGTTTAGATTTTTGTTCAAGAAACATATGTATATTCACACATAGTTGATAAGTAGCGCCACATTAGCTTAATAAATGTTATGAATCTGTAATGGAAAAAAAATCCATTACAAACACATAAAAAAAATTAATGTCCGCATTAGAATTATACTTTTTTACCCTATTAATCCCCTTAAAAAATATATAGCTTTGATTAAAACCAAAATATTCAGTATGTGTCTCCTGTCAGGGAAAGACAGGGACTTGAACACATATGGGTGCCAGTATTTGTCAGCATTTATCCATCAGGGTAGAGGTCATGTTTGATTATAACACCTAAACAAGCAGCTTTTAGCACCCAGATACTGCTTCATCTTCTTTTTTTTTTTTAAACAAAGTCAAATACATTCAGTGGACTGAGACGGAAGCTGACTAATGGGTTGAGAGTAACAGGAGGACGCTGAGGTTTCAGTGACGGGGGAGTCACCTGGGAGGATGCTCCTCAGCTCCACTATATAAGACCGAGCAGATCAGGAGGGGCCCATGAAACGGCTGCAGAGAGAAGAAGGGCACCCACCAGCGCACCTAGCAATACTTCTCTCAGACGCTCAACACAAAGAAGCACAGGTGAGGATTTTTGCACCTTGACCTTTTTAACTGTGAGATTTTCTTCCTCCTATATGTATTCACTGTGTGTGTCTCTCTGCTCGTCTCACAGAAGCTCAAACAATGAAAAGCGCTCACTCTTTGGCTGGAGTCCTGCTCCTCATCATGATCCAAAGCAGCTGGCAGATGCCTGATCAGGACACAGACCGGAACTCCATGTAAGACCCGCTTTTAGCTTTGTTTCACTTAAACTGGCCTAAAAACATCCTCTGGCAAAGATCCTTTAAGAGAGGATTATGGAGGTCTCACCAGGAGAGTATTTGGTGACACCATGAGCCGCACAAAAAAAAAAACATCAGTGGCTCAGATAATTCAAATATTCTCTCAGTGCTGCAGTAGAATAGCAACAATCACCAATTATTTTGTCTTAGTTTTTGTGAGTTTTGGGGTTAAGGAAGAGAAGCAAAGAGCTGTTGTGTGTGACCACTGACAGCTGCATGTGCACAGAATAAATTATTGACATTAGGGGGGAAAGATCTCCAGTGCAGAGCAAATGTCTTTTACCTTTATGTCAGCTGTAGTTCTAAATGAGAAAAAAGAGAATGTGAAATTAAGTTTGCTTTTTAGGTGAGTTATGTTACAAATGTGTTTTTTTTTTCATTTATTTTAATTTGGGGTGTCACAAATTTAAGGTCACAGTACAATTCGTGTATTAGGTCTTGATTCTATATATTGATCAATGAAGATGATGCTGATTTTATGACTTAAAAACTTTCATTGTCATTTTCAAATTCATCTGTAATGTTACCTGACTGTACCAGACTAAAGCGATATGGTCAGAATTTCATCTTTGCCAGTCTAGCATAATATTTACATGCTTGAGTGTGTCCTGAAAGCACTACAGGAGCACTGCTGTGTAACTGAATCTCTTGAACTTTCATTTTAAAAAGCATCAATGACGTCAACATTTACAGAAATGTACTCATTGTGAAAGGTCTTGAGTAGAGACTGCTGGATGATGTGTGGTGTTGGGAAGACTCCAGCAAGGAGAGCAGCCCTGGGGGACAATACAGAACAGAGAGAGGACATTTTACAGACAGGATAGGACTGTTTTTTTTTTTACATGATAAGCTTTATTATCTCCATCATTTCTAGGCTGTTGGCTGAAAACTCCATGCTGGCTGAACCCATCGAGCTCCCAAACATGAAGAGACATTCAGAGGGGACATTTTCCAACGACTACAGTAAATATCTGGAGACGAGAAGAGCACAAGACTTCGTCCAGTGGCTAAAGAACTCAAAGAGGAACGGGTGAGATGAGTTATATCTGTAATATAAAGACTTTGGTTGCAGATGACTTCTGGTATCGGGTCAGAAACACAGTAACTGAGTCATTGTGTCCGTCTGAACAGGAGCTTATTCAGACGTCATGCGGACGGCACCTTCACCAGCGACGTGAGCTCCTACCTGCAGGACCAGGCGGCCAAGGAGTTTGTGACCTGGCTGAAGAGCGGCCGAGGAAGAAGAGAGTGAAGTCAACCCGCAGCTCTCTTTATAATGCAACATTTCACACTGACTCTGTGCTAATATATGTTTCCAATATGTACTCGACTTTTTCTTGGTCATGCTATTAAATTCCCCCTCATAAGAAGCTCTGTGGGCCTTCGGTGGTTGAAGGAAAACGTTGTCACAACGCAAAAAAAAGTGACATTAAGATTGATTTGTCTGTCATATTCTGGCGTTTGTCATCTTGTTCCTCACTAAAATTTGTAAGATCATGTTTCAATCGTGTTGTTAATCTGAATTTCACCCTTAATAATTACATCTGTAGATAGTCTCAATGCCTTTTACTATTATTCAGATAAAAGTCATATTTAGTTTTCAATAAAGAAATGTGTACAATCTATGAGTTCCCTGTTTCAAAAACTGGTTTAACAAGGATCACTTTTACATCTCAGTGTGAACATCTGCATAGATAAACCTGCATCCAAGACAATGCATTAAGATATTTTTTTATTTAGAGGGTCTTCTTAATAATGTCCATCAAGAATAGAATTTTTAACTTAAATTAGTTTTAAAGAGACATTTTCTATTTAGTCGAGAATATAAAAAGCTGGTGAGCATCTTTATCCAGTATCCTTGTGTTTATAGAGTAAAACACAAATTCAATGAGCATGTCCCTCCCCTGAGACAAACGTCCTGCGGGACTTCTACCAGGTAACAGGATGATGTGTGTCACCTGTCAGCTGCTCACTGGAGAACGATCTCGCAGTGACAGCACACCGAGGAGGGTTATGCTAAACGAAGGAACATGAAATCACGTCAATCAGCCCAGACTCGTTGGGAAAAATGACTGGGTCGACACTCTTGAGTTGCTCCTGGCGCCGAGACAAAATAGGAATTCACATGAGCCAGCAGCTTGACATGCTTTGGGATGTGCCACCTCTCTCGGCTGTCATCCTCAGCACATCAAACCATCTGTTGATTTCCAGAACCTCTGCTCGCCTCAGTGCCAAGTCTCTGAGGGTTGGACATTTGGGCTCAGCGGCAGTGATACTGGATGTTTCTGTTATGTCACGCAGGTATTACGTCAATGCAGCGTGATCGAGCATGTGCACCTGCATGATTATCTGAAGGTGATTTGGACCAAATTTATCCTCGTCTTCAGGAAACGGTGAAAGGTTTTGTGGTTACTGACTGAGCAATTAAAAAAAAAAAAAAAATCAATGTATTTGATTTGAAAATCTTTAATGTCCCCGAAGGGCAATTTGGTTTGCAGCAAAAGTTCAAGCAATAAAATCTTATACACATGATAATACAAATTAATACATACAGAGTCATCACAAATTACAGTGCAGTATTTTGTTCCCAACAAGTTCACCCATTGAGGAATCTGATAGCAGATGGGACAAAGGTTTTTAAATATCTATTTGATTTGGCCTGACAAGGGAACGAATACCTCCTCTTAGATGGCAGAAGCCGAAACTCAGCATGAAGAGGATGGAGAGGATTGGCCAGAATGGCCTGTGCCCTCTGAGTGGCTCTGGCTTTATAAACATTATCAAGGTCAATTGTTTTTTGGCAGAGTTTGACCACCCTGTTCTTGTTTTTTATGTTGAGGTTACCAAACCAACAAATCATTGCAAATGTTAAAACAGATTCAATAAAAGATGAGTAAAACAGTTTGAGAAACTTCTTATCGACATTAAAAGACCTCAGTTTCCTCATATAATACAGCCTCTGATTTACTTTTCTACAGATGGCATCTGAATTGGTTTCAAAAGACAGTTTGTCATCCAAAATGGTGCCTAAGTACTTATAATGGCTGACTATTTCCACAGC
>JAOWBC010000002.1:12384846-12394927 GCA_028566105.1 Hypoplectrus providencianus | reverse complement strand
TTTATTTTTATGTTTTCTGTTTTAATTATATGGATTTACGTAATTTGTGTTTTCAATGTGTTCTGTTTTATGGTTAAACAGGTTGTAGCTTAATTTTGAAAGGTGCTATATAACGGGGTATATTCGTATTTATAATTTTCCTCTGTCTACTATGCAGTACCTACATGTGACCACTAGAGTGTACCACTGCACCATGCTTCTATGCAGCAGCTTTGTCTTCATGCTTTAATCATAATGGACCTTCATGTAATAATAATGTGCAGGGAATAGTACCTTTGTGGGAAAGTAATTGCTGAACTTGAACTCCTTGAGGAAGGCGGACATGAAGACAGTGGAAAAGAAGAGAATGACACACCAGAAGAGGACATCTGGAACGTAGGGTCCATGAGGGCCGCAGGCACTGCCGACAAACTCCCCGCGCTTCTCGATACAATCCTGCAACAGCAGAAAGTGAGCTGTTCATACTCATCCTGTGATTAGCAATACATAACAATAAGCGGACTTTAGGTTTCCACAAATACGGTTTATGAGCATCCATATCCACAAAAAACTTAACTGAGTACAAAAATGTGCTTTTATAGTGATTTGCAATGAGTAATCCAATATAATCCAGCCCACATGCCCTTAATCTCCTGCTCAGCTGGAAGGGCATGGCCCTTTAAGGTGGAAAACCTAAATGCACAGTGGTCTTTCTTTTGTGAAACTCAATAATTCCTGCGCATTAACCTCTTAAATCAGGATTTGTAAACATGTTTTTTATTCTTCCAGTTTTTTTTGTTTATTTCTTTTTTTAACCAAGTTGGCAGGGCTCATACCTTCGTCTCCAGTGCTTCCCAGTAGATTTCTGAGGCAGTGACGTTGGTGATCTCCCAATACTTCAGGGTGGCATTGGTGGGGTCAGAAGGCTCAACGCATGAACATCTGTGGAAGCACATGAACATCTGGGTGACTGAATAATCCCTCATCTGTCAGGGATTTACAGTACCTCCAAGAATTTTACTTAGTAATTACACTTTTTTCCACGACTTTGAACAGGACATTGTGTGGAAATGAAGCGTCCACGTACGAGTACATGGTGAGTTTGTCCAGGTTGTTGTTCTTGTTGAAGGGATAGTGTACCCCCAGGTGGATAAGTTTCTCCAAGGCCTCGTAGATGAAGATGATGCAGATGAGTGAGGCGAAGGCTTCCTCCGTGAAGCGTGTGATGTAACATACGAGGGAACTGGCATCTGTAGCCACCAGCAAGATACAGAGGAAAGCCGTCCACAGACCGATGCAGGCTCTCAGTGACAGATAGGACAAGCCGTACTCCCTAAATGGAGATTACAAGGGAAAAAACAAAGTGGGATTGATTTGAAAGAAAAAATACATTGATTATTAATTTCTGTAAGTTGAAAGTCATTCTAACAAAAACATTAAATGGTCTTTTTTCATACAACTACAACATTTAAAGGGACAGTTTGTTGAAGCAGGGCTGACTGAGGAACACCGCTGACTATGTGGGATACCGTTTTCAGTGTATGCTATCTTTAGAACATTTTCACTGCTTAACCCTCCTGTCAGACAGGTGTTACCAACGGGCAACTAAATATGCTATATCTGTCTAAAAAAGAGAAATGTTATCTCGCAGCAAACGGCAGTTGCTTGCTAGTCTACAGCTGCCTTGATCAGTTAGCTTATTTGTGTTAATGTGTGACTCTGGTGAATCCAAATTAACACTTTAAAACACCAGAGTCACACAATGATACAAACAAACTAACTGATCAGACTAGCAAAGAGATACTTGTGTTCTGAGGTAAAATTACTTGTGAGTCTGGGTGGATTTGAAGAGAGCAAAGAGCAAAGGTTCTGCATATATCATACACTTAACAGATACTGATTATTTTTCGGTGTGTCTAAAATACGATTTGCTGCAGCAGTACATTGCTTAGCTTCTGTGCTCTGTAGTTCCCGCCTGCCTGCCTAAACTGGGTGTTTGCCAACTGCCAGTGATACACTGACTGTAGATGAGTACCTCATACAACCCACTTAAAAAAAAAATCAAAACAATCCCATTATTGATCTATAAGTAGGTTAGATGTCTGAAAGACGTTTCATTCATGTCCACAGAAAAACAAGCCCATTAACCGATCCAATTCAAAGATTGAATTCATAGCAGAATTTCATAAGGAATAAAAAAAACATACTTGCAGAATTTGAACAATATCTTTTCGAAGACAAGCACTGGCCCCGTGCTGCCCAGGATGGTGAGGGGCTGCCCTGCAAACAGCGAATAGGCTATTCCAGTCAGCGAGGCCCCGAACAACGACTCAATTGCACTCTGGAGAAGGAGAGAGGACAGAGAGATAGCTGATGGATACTTGTCTTAAAAATCTTTACCATACTGGAGCACAACTGTTGTCTGGTTTCATGTGCTGAAAGGCTAGTACAGTGCACAGCAGTGTACAGCTGGTCTTGGCAGAACACTGTGAACATTTAGAGGAAAGGGCATGTGATTTACTATGCGTCCTTCTGTTGCCTCGCCCAGTAGTCCTCCGAAGGTGATGACAGGGGACATGCAGGCACAGTAGAGGAAAAGGAAAGAGGCCACACACTGCAAGCTGAAAGCATCAGTGTAGTCAGACAGGTAGTGGGGAGCCTTGCGCTTGATATCAAGGAAGAGACCACCAAACCACCTGGAAATACGAAATAATAGATAAGAAAATTTGATTTCATTTATTATGGCATGACAGACCACAACATGAATTAAATGTCCTTTCAAAATGGTTATAATTTAACAAATTGGCTAAAAATATAATTTATTGTTTTTTTTAATTTTTCCTTTTATTGTTTCTTTTCTTCGGTTGCATTACTCCAGATATTCAATTCTGTGTGTGGCTCAGTGTGATCGGCCCTATGATAGAGGAGTTAGGCTGCAAACACACATCTCCAGGCTGTATGTTTCTATGGAAACCACGTTATGACTACAACTACAGAGCAAATCTACCAAGAAATAGCAGATCAGCATTATGCTGTATTTTTCCAAAAAAAAAAAAAAAAAAAAAAAAAAGCTTTATCAGCTATATCAGTTTACTGGCTTAACTTGAGAAACGCCATAATTCACATTAGATAGAATATAAAACTGAAAAACAAGTGACACATTAACCACAATAATTTCAAAATTCACTTTTTTTAAAATATTGTAATTCATTCTTATTGTAAATCTTATTCTGTATTTAATGAAAGGCTTAGTGTTATACTATGTAACAAACTGCATGCAGTCTTATATGAGGCTGTGGAGGCGGAGCAATCCAATGTGAACAGGTTTTCTGCAGTAGTGAGTAGTGAGTGGGCTGTTCTGTCATGCATAGCAATGCATAGACAGTTTAGTATGTGTGTGCGTATTTATTTAAATATTCCGTGTAGAAATGACTTCTCTACTGATGATCAGAATGTTGTCTGTTTTTTCCTGTTTCCTACCTTCCTGTACGCTGCAGTTCTGGGCCTCCATGGCCACCTTCCTCCTCTTCCTCCTCACCCTCTACTAATCCGTTGGGTAAAGTGCTATTTTTCTTCCTCTTTTCCTGTTAAACAAGCAATCCACAACAAGACAAACTATTTTTAAGAATTGCATTATCAGGCTGGAGTGGGTTGAAAATAAATAAATAAATAAATAAATACAAACGTTGCCTTCTAAATGAAGTCAATTAGCGAACATAATATCTACTAACCTGAGAAGGTACGTTTTTTGGTGGCTCTATCCTTATAGATGGGTCCCACTCTCCTGGAGGCAGGACTGTCACCTGATCGAGGAATTCATCAATCCCAGCGATCAGATCATTGCGGTCTTTAGCTTTATAGGCAACATCATGGAAAACCTGGAGATAAATAAATAATACGGATAAAAAGAGAAGGCTGAACTTTTGACTCAAACCATTACTGACTGCAGTACAGTGCACATGCTGCACCGCATGAGCAACCTTAACCTGTCTCACTTTATTAGAGTCCTTCAAGTTACACACAAATACTTACAAAATCATAGTCACAGTAATACCTTTAACTATAAACAGACAGAACCCTTGAGCCCTTGTGTCCTTGAGCTTTCCTCACCCCATACAGGCTGCAGAACACACCATACGAAGCTAGGCCTTGCTCACTATGACACAACAGTCTCCATTCCTAACTCACAATACTCCACTGAAATATCCAGTCTCATCAAATCTGCTCATTCCAAAGACAGTATAAAAAAGTTTGGACTTTGTCAAAGCCCATCTTTTCCTCCTCAGTGATGATGGATGGCAGCCTAAATCCCAGACAAAAAGGAGGACATGAGGGCTGACTAATCGCCAAAAGCATGTCATAAAAGCTCTGAGCTGTGTTTCATGGTGAGAAATGTTCCATCACTTCAGGAATTTGTTGAGTTCTGCTGGACTGTGAATTTATGCAATGTGCCTGCAGAAAATCTGAGTATGACATCTGGTTGACATTCAAAACAATCCACACTCAAAACATTAATGAATAAATGAAAACGCTGCAGGATGCTTTCGTGGTAATGAAGGGAATTTTTACCTCATCTGTCATGAGTGTTGCAATAGACCTTCCAATTTCATGATACTGAGGCCCTCTGCCCAGTGGCCCTAAGAGAATAAACAGAAACCTGAAGGCAGAAACAGATATTTTTAATACACTGTCATATCGAATCTCAAGCTGAACTAACTTGGAAGCATCCACTAAATGTCAGACAGGGTTACGCTGGGTAAATAAGAGATTTTTATAGCTTATTGAGCTGCTTTAGTTGAATAAGCCTGCAGTAACCTTGTGGCGATGGGGACTTCAGCCAGCCCGTTGAGCATGACTGCCGGGGAAAGGCGGACAAACGCCGCCACAGGCTTGGTCAGAAATTCCAGCTCTCCCACTAACACGTTGCACGCCTCGGCCCCTGGCGGGATCTTCTTCATAAAGTGAAGGTCTATCTGAACGAGGACACAAAGAACAGCATTTAGAACAGAAAAAGGGCAAAGCCTTTCCGGCTAGCTTATCATCTAAGCAGCTTTAAGTGAGAGCATGCTTTGAGAAGGTAAAAAATATCATTCATATTCGGAAGTCCATTCTATAAATAAGCACTGTTTAAGTTTATTCTCACATTAATCCTCAAATGCAATGGCTTGAGGATGTTAAAAAAGATCATTCATGGTTGAAAGTGTGTTCTATAAATAGGCATTGTTTAAGTTTATCCTCTCATTAATCCGGAAATTAAATGGTTTGGATGGGTCTAAATACAGTTCAGCTGTCCAGGCTTTGTGTGTCATGTGATTAAGTCACAGATGTGTTGCAATATAATATTACAAAAGATTACGGAAATGTAAAGTTTGACCTGTTGCATAATAATTTGTAAGGATGGGGTATCTATTTCCTAAATGCATGAAAAGGCTGACCCTGACGATGAAGCTGATCCTCTTACAGTAGTTATATCTGCTTTACACTGTTTAATAGAGTGGAAATGCATTTTACAGATTGTACATTGTACAATTTGGAATATAAAAGGTGTTGATTTTTCAGTGATAATTATGTGGAGTTGACAAGTGTTGACTGAAGTGTTGTTTGTTCCTTCACAGAGTTCATGTGGCTCTATGGCGGCTGTTCAGAACCATCCAGAAGTATATCTGTGATGTATCAATGGGTCATGACTTCCATAAACACTGTTATGATGATGATTTTAACGTCTCACAGTTAATACTGAGCACTGTGCTGTGCGCATCAAGTACACAATGATATGCAGAACAATGCAGCTGCTGCACAGTGGGGATTTCATTTCAACCCTGCTCATGAGTGTAAAGGGGGATTATTAGGCACATTCAGCACTAAAAATACTCCATATAAGTGGAATACATTTCATTAATATATAAGCAGAGAGGACAAAGCACATCAGACAGTTGTTTACAATACTGACCTCGACAAAAGGCTAAACTCCTATACATTACACAAAGGCTCCAACACAGATTTTATCTTTATCTTGGCTGTGTGTGGTTGTAATACTCGACGTGGTTTTAATCCTAATCCTTTACTCGATGACCTTTCCATTAAAAGGCAACAGTGACTTCCTGTTCATTGTTCAAAACACACAATTAAATAACATTCTGCTCATATTCATCAAACATGACATACCCGCATTAAAAAAATTACATGTGAAAAACTGTAATATACAACACACAAAAATATAGGGGAATCCATAAAACAATACTCTGTCTAAACAGCTGCAGCCAGTCTTTTGTTTTTCCTGGGAGTTAATCCTTTAGTATCCACACAAATTAAGACACTTAATTACAAGCAAAATACCAGCAATGCTGAATTCAATAGACACTATTTTCATTAAAGTTTTAAACGTCCAAATTCTTTTTTCTATGCAGAACGTTTGTGAGATGTTTATATTTTTTTTGTGAAATACAACAGTGTGTGTACTGTACCTTGCTGAAGTCCACAGCACTGTTATCTCTACTGACGTCCCCTTTCCCATCTGGACCTGCTAACTGAGACTGGGAGGCCGACAACTGACCTGGATAGTCAAGAGAGGAGAATCAGTTGAAATAATGTTTCATTTCAGCAACTGATTATTTCACTATATATTATGAGTAGAAAAATGTTATCAGTATTATTGAGGATAAGACTATAAAAATTTTCATCCCTGTTGTCTCAAAAATACAAAACAAAAAAAAACAGGCTCATGTTAACACGATTACTGTCAGGCTGCCTGATAGGTCTGGCCTAATTTCTGTATTCATTAAACAGCAGGGTCAAAATTAACACTAATTAATGTGTTTAATGCGCTCACAAAGCATGGCGTGGAGCTTATCAGAGATTGCTGCTTTGAAATAAGCTTGAAAATGCCACACAACAGTAAAATTAAATTACTTGTGATTTGCCACCAAAATGTCCAAACTAAAAAATGATTTAACAAACAGTTTGGTGTGTTCTGCGTTAACTAATTTTGTCATGTGTAATTCTGGCAAACCTGAGGCTTGTAAAATGTAATTGGCAATGATAAAGGCAAGTAATTCTTCCAATTACAAGCCGGTCCTGGGCTAAATTTAGCCCAGAATTTCACCAAATAGTTCTCGTACTGTGAAGATCAGTGGCAAGCAAATTTGCATATTTAAAAAATGTACTTTTTCACATTGTTCTTAGGTCTCCTTTTTACCTCGACCACTTAAAGCTAATAAAACAACCTACTTTGAGCTGCTAGCATCACATGAATCATATGAATATCCCCCTTTACAATATGTTTTTTTTAAGTGTAAGCTGGTAAAGGAGCAGGGGCATACTGTATATACCAGCACCTGTTGACTTCAGGCAGGTGGGTGGGCAGATGGTGGGTGGTGTGTAGAATCAGGAATGATGAGACGATGGCACATACGCAAGTGAAGACCATATGCATATAAGACACATATACATATTGCACATTTACAAATTATCTACACTTAAACACTTCTGACCACATTCATTACTGCATCGAGTGAAGCAGTGTTTTTTTTAATTGGGGCTTCCTAAATGTGTTTAGGGTGGAGAAAGATTGTTGGCAGCAATTGCATACAATTTACATAACCCTGTTAACAGCAGAGTGCGATCACCTGAAACTAACAGTAGTTGTGTTTTGTCACACTGAAACAAGCCCTTACAGTTTTCATAAGGAACTGGTCTTCTTCCATGGAGTTCAGTATGTTGCACTGCTGTGTTTCTAACTAACAAACAAAACACTGGATCTTAGCAGGACCTTGCAGTATTTTTAAACATTGACTACATAAAAATAAGGAAGCCGTGACAGCTCCCTAAATGTAAGGCCAAACATCTTGATTGCCCCTAAAGGCTGGCTTCAGTAGTCATTGAGGTACTTCTTATTAAGCAGATGTTTGGTTAAGCGTTATTATGATGATTACTTTGCTTTTAGTTGTTTAATTATATAGAAAGTGGGTTTGACATCATGATTGACAGCTGCAATTGACTTGCAATTGGCTGGGCGGGTTTATGAGTCTGAGTCTTAGCCACTGGACCAGTACTGCATTGACTCCATATGAAATCACCTAGATAATTTGGCTTCAATTATCCAGGGAGAGGTGAGGGATGGGGGTTCACTGAGTAAAAATTACATAATACATTTAATCCTACACACTGGCCATTACATTTTTTTTTCCTTCACTGTTATATTCTATTAATCTCTAAAGTTTACAGTATATTGTTTACTCGCCATTCTTGTCCAGGTGGAGCTCCGATGCCCGTCGACCCATGTCAGCGATGGAGCGTACAATCGGCAGGCGGTTAGCCAGCTTCTTCTGGTTCTGGTGATGGTGCTGCTTCAGCAGCGTTTCATGCACTTTCTTCCTGAGCTCATCTCCCAGTGGTGAGTACAACTCCTGGTGGTCCAAGACCATGTCTAAGGGAGACACACACAAGTTATTCAGATTCATCTTCCATTGCTCTGGCTGAGTGTGACTTTAATTCACTACTGTTTTTTACCTGCAACCTCTTCAATGGTATTAGCCCTCATGTCTAGCAGCACGGTGCTGTTGATAATGCAGCTCCGCAGCTCAAACAGGCTGTGAAGAGACAAAGTGGCTACGTAGGGCTTACTCCATCGCTCTCCTCCGTCCTCCACATCCTCCTCAAACTTCAGCCACCTGAAACACAAGTTTAGTAGCAGTCAGAAGAGAGGCCAGCAGGCGACAAACTGGCCGGCCATCTGTTCTAGCTGCAATAAATTCACTCCCTTTCTGCGCACATTCAGCTCATTTACTCCCCTTTCTTATTGCCATTCACCAGAGTTTCACTGTAGATAAAATATGTTTTATTTAGCATTTTAACAGGAGATCATAATTCATATCGAATAATGAATTCTACACCTTGATTGACATTGGCATTTATCAAAGAAAGATAGTTCTACATTTTAATTCCCCGAGCAATTACAACAATGTACTGTGATTACTTATTATAATGGACACACAAACATTTGACACACAGCTACATCTCTCATCAGCATAAGTGGGATCGTGATCACGGCCGGTCCATTCAATCAGAGCTTACACTAATGACATTTGACATGGGAGTCTAAGAGTACCTGGCACTCTCCCTCCACTCAGCATCCTCTCCATCCCTCACACAGATTTCATCCATCTCTGTGAAAAGGTCATGAGGAATGTGCTCCTCGTCGTCATCCTCAGCGCCGAGCAGGAACTGCACTCTCTGAGAGGGAGTGTCTGGGAACGCAAGAAACGTGTTGGTGGTTCATACTGAAAGGGTCATACTAACCCCACGTCCGGACTGCAAATGTCACACAAGTGCTTTGTTTTTTATGCCACACAGAATCAAGTGATTAAATCTGTCCCATATTGTCTGCAACCCCTAAGCAGAGAAGGAGCAGCCAGTCTTTCTGTGCCTCATGTGGCAGTAAATGTACAGTGTAGGTCACAGTTTGTGCATGAAGAAAAACTGCAGATCCTCAAAACCAAAGTTCCCATCTCTTAATTCCTTCCTGCTGAGCAAAGGTTTGAGGAGAGTTCATAGCATTACAAACCAAAATAAACAATGTGTCGCCTTTCTGTCTCTGTGCTAGGTTGTAAAATGTAGATTAATGTAGTTCATGGTTGAAAAATACCATTAATACATTTTTACTGTACACAAACATGGATCCTCAATGGATTAAAACCAAAGCAAACATGCTGATTGAAATGTCTGCATGAGAAGCACTTGCAGTCTAGACACCAGATAAATATATAACTAAATGTTCCTGAAAAAGGTAAAAATACTTCGTATACCACCATATGTTTTCATGCATACATGTCCACAATTGTACTAGTACCATAAATAGGAGACTCTCTACCCTCCACCAAGGTGGGGGCTCGGTCCCTGATCCTTTTCCTGTGTTTGTTTCCATGGTGATGATGCCTGCGATGGCTGCGGTGCCTGGTGCTGCCCAAGGGGACGTGGACCCCGATGTAGAGAGTCCTGTGGCCTGGGGACACAATCCCACAGTGGTTAGAGAGCTATAGTGTGCTTCTGTGCCTCTGTGTGTGCCTGTGTGTGTGTGTGTGTGTGTGTGTGTGTGTGTGTGTGT
>JAOWBC010000002.1:12328483-12349070 GCA_028566105.1 Hypoplectrus providencianus | reverse complement strand
CATTAGGGATATGTATTTGCCAAAAAAAAAAAAAAAAAAAAAAAATCTCCCTTCAGCATGCATGATGTGGACACTGATGTGTTTAAGACGTGATCTTCTATCTTATGACTCACTAGAGTAAAATAGTTGAATATGCATTGCTGCATGGCGGTTTTTATGCCAATTTATTTCCACAGTTAAAGTGAATTGCAATCTCAGTTTATAACAAATCAATCAGTCTATTAAGCAGTATTTGATTATGGAACGATATATTTAGTCACAAATAGCAAACACTTGTAAAGAGAGGGAAAAAAAGGTTGTTTGCAGTCTTCACACCAGCTCATCTACCCAGCCCAAGTGTTACCAGCCCATAGCTGAAGGGCTGCAAGGTCCTCTCTGCACAACGCCGTGTTCCAACACACACGGCGTCCCCGTTTCCTCAAACATCATCACGCTCAACGGTGAAAATCACCGCAATTGTTTGCAAAGGTGTGAATAAATATAGTGCCAAAGTCAAAAGCTGAAGCTGTTGTTTAGATCAGACTCAGGTTTAGTTGAATGAATGATAGTGCACATACTGTAAAATATGTCAGGGACTGAAACATCATCTGTTCTATTTCCAAATTACCTGTTTGTCACTGTTCTGCCTCCTGAAACAGGTACATTTTTCCATTACTAGGAATTAAATAATATTACCCTATAATGTCATTTAAAACACTTGCAATGTCTGATTTTATCACTGCATAACATAAAAACCCCACATAATGTGCATTTGTCCAATAAATTAAATGTGCCTACATAAATACAGTATAATAAAAAAGTGATTGGCATCTGATTTAACAATGAGCCTGCGCCTAATGTTATGTGTTGCCATCTGTGTGGACACTTCTAATGAATACATGGCATACTTTCTCTTAAACTGATATACAGCTGCTTCAAATTATCCTAGTTAAGGTGCAAAGCATGGAAAGGATCAGAGTGCCAGTGAAAATGTGCTAATCAGAATGTTACCGATCTTCAAAATTGGTTAGCAATAAAAATATGAGAGTAATTTGCTGCATATGGTTGGATTTATAATACGTGACTTATAGTTGTTCTATGAGATATGAAATTGTGCTGTGAACAACAACAAATAAGGAAGCAAACCTCTCTTATTTTAGCAGAAATGATAGCAAATTAGCAAATCTTATTTTTCCCAAAAGGAAATTGTTTTATGTTGTTAACGCAAATTTCTTTAGAACATGTTGCAGAAATGTTGGAGCATCAAAACCAGTTTAAAAAGATTCAAATGATAAGAAAAGTACAGAGTAAATGTCGGCTTTATTTGCTCATATATACCATATATATGTATCATTGTCACTTAGCACTAGAGGAAAATCTCAGCGTGATATTAGAAAAATATAATGAGCGAGAAAGTGTACCATTCAAATCTTCAATATTAAATAAATGTATTCAAGTCTTATTGCAGTGTCATTTCAAATCCAGTACAGCGCATGTTCGTCATGGCAGGCGTGACTACACCGTGAGTACAGTAAGTCTTGGAGCAGTTGTGGCCCTGGGCCCGTCAGTCTCTGCTTACACTGTCAATTGTCGGCTTCATTCTTAGGAGAGAAATGCGAGTAGAGGTGGCTGTTCATTCGGTCCTGAGGAACCACAGCGTGGCAGAAAGCACATTTATCAGGACTGCTGCTCTGAGGCGACACCAGCTCCGTCCGCACGTCAACTGCATCGCACAGCTCGGGGCTCCACAGAGGCTGCAGGGCAGGGTGAACCAGAGAAAACAACATGTTATTCATGCTCCTAACAATCCTTACACTCACTCTGTTAAAGTACACTTCGCCTTCAAGACGTATGGCTGCTCTATAGAACACAAAAATGCAAAGTCTGCACAAATACTGTATGCAGTGAAGCTAAGAGGCTATTCTCGAGTGTTTAATTATCTCACTAGTCCTGTGCTCAACCTGCCTTGCCTATTATAAATGCCCTTGTTCATGTAATCCAGGGAATTAATCATATTTTGAAAAACTAGACCAACTTTTTGATCTTGCTGCATGTCATTCACAATTTTATTATTAGGCATTTATACACATCAGCAAATAAATCCCATTTAACCACCATACTGGTTTCATCAGATTCAGACACGGTAATGTGCTTCCATCTGGCTCACACTTTCCAGCAAAGATGCCAAATATAACCAGAGCATCCATGCTTAAGTAAAAAAAGAATCAGCACACATTACACAGTAATACGTTTCATGTTAAGCCAAGGGGATTTTTTTCTTTTTTCTTTTTTTCTTTTTTTTTTTTTGGACTTCACACTGTTTCACTCCTCCATTAGCAAAGACCAATCAGAGACTGATAATTTGCTACTAGTTTTCTCAGACCTTCTCCTGTGATTCTCACCTGCTGGGGTCCCCGCACGCTCTCCTGGGAGAGCGAAGATGATGTGGAGTGGGAGGGGGATGGAGGGTAGACAAAAGGCATGGGCAGTTCCACGGGCTCCTCTTCTGTCAGCGTGGACGGGACATTGCTGAGAGGCCGCTTCGTGGTTATGGTCAGACCAATGTTTCTCTCTGGAGCACTGTTTAGGAAGTCATATTCACTGTCCGCAGGGGGCGGGAATTTGACACTGAGTTTGGTGAGAGAGTCTACTAAGTCCCTGTCCTCAGGGCTGGCGCCACGGGACGCCAGAGACGTAGGCGGGAGTGGGATATCCACTGCTGACCTTAACGCCGAGGAAAAGGGTCTCTCTGTCTCTGCTGTACGGTCTGTGCACTGGATGGGCATGGAGAACCGCTGATCTGTCAGACGGCGGAAAAAATAAGTGATTTTTACACAATTTTTCTATCTCGGTCGACATGTTAACGCCAGTGCTGGCTTTAATGACATTTGAGCTTGGCGGGCTGCATGCATAAAGATACAATCCTGGTCAATTTACATACACAGACAAATATTTCCATTACACTTTACATTAATTGCTGTACGCATAATTATTGCATTATTAAATTTAGAGCTTGTACCCAGAGCCAACATCATGCCTTTGTGAGTGGATTTATTTAAAGTGTTTGTTGACCCTTTTTTAAACAGAGGTGGCCAGCCGTGGTTTGAAAGGGCAACAAGGCATTACTGCTCGGTGCTAGTTAAGGTGTTGCTATCTAATTATCTCAAAGAACAAAGCAAAAGCAGGTTAACTCATCAGTTGTTATGACATATACAAACCTATTTCAATTTAGCACATTTTCTTTTGAGTAATTGAATTAAGAAAACAAGAGGAATTTGGCTCAGGCCTTAAAAACAGCAGGTAATAATTGGTAAATATTGGTACTACCATTTGATGCATCATTTCCTCCGTGGAATCTCTTCAGGTGATCTTTCTGTCTTCTGGTGAGAGAGCGAATCTGCCGGAATTTTCCTTGAATTGCCTCAAATGCGTCCAGCATGTCCTGACTGACAAACAAATATAAAGAATGAAATCCATATATGTAACATCCATTATCTTTGTTGATTTTATATTTGTCTTTACTTAAGGAGAGATACATACTAATCAACACTGCTGACTGGCATATTGGGAGCAACAGTGCCCATGTTCTCCTGTAAAAAGACACATTGGGTTAATGGTGATTATAAGCAAGAATTATACAAGGGCACATCATTAATGCATCTACAGTTTGATAAACACATCACAATTTTACCTTTATTAGTGGGAAATGCTTCCTGGCCTGTTAAATAATGAACAATGAAGCTCAAGCTGCTAAAGTGTGCAAGCCATATTATCCTCTAGCACCATCTGCTGAGGTAAAACAGGATACACCTTGTGTGGAGGAAAATACCATACAAGGTGGATATTGTTAGAGCAGCTGACTGATTTGGATGGCAAATGAATGGATGCAAAATAAAAACAATGAAAGTATGTGGGCATTCCTTTCTGATCTGAGCACATGACTGAATGAGGAAAGCATGTCTCATAGCTATCATGCAAACTGCTCCAGAGCTGTGTAAACAAAGGTCAGAAATGCCGAAAAAGTATTAGATATTTGCAGACTGACAAACCTAAAAGATAATATTTATAAAGTAGGCCCGAGCTATTCATTTTATTTTTCAATTACCATTTTGAAAAAAGGATTATTCAGATAAAACAATTCATGTGCAGCATACCCTTTCATAATGATGCTTTTGCTTTGCTTTACTTTTTATTAACTAGAAAATCCAGCACACCATGGCCCTTCCATTCCTCAGTTAAACATTTTGTTTAAGTTTAACAAGCACGTGATCTTTCCAGGTAAATGATAAGGGTTGCAGCGATATATAGGTATTGCGTCACACATGCTTCTATGAAATCTATTTAATAGAAGCTATTAACCGAAGAGAAAGTTTTATTTTCGTTCCTTTACTGATTATTGTAATTGATAATAAAAATAAGTACATAATACTGAGTATCGTGACAACTTGAAACCTTAATATTTCCTGAGAAGTTTATCTTGCTGTGAAAGTCACACAAATATTGTTCTTATGATTTCTGCTATTATCAATCAGCCCTTATCAGTCATAGGAGCAGCCTTTAAAAGATGTCAGATGGACTGACCGTATTTTGAGCCCTACAGTTTCTGCTATAATCATTTCCCGTTTGTAAATGTGTTCTTTCAACATCCATACTGACAACAGTGCAACATGCAGCAGAAGTACGATCAGTGTGTGTTTGTGTGTGAGAGGAAGCTGAATGTATCCTCATGCATCAAGAGTAACAATGAGGAAAAAACAAGTTTGGATCATCAAATTGAAGTTTTCAACTCGTAAAGACACAGAAAGAGCACAGTATAGCACAGCAAACCTACCGGGTATTGTATTTTCTTATAAGCGCTGGCCCCATCGAGGAGATGATTGCAAGGCTCACATTTCATCTCTGCTCAGAATCCAAAAAAGTGGGGAAAAAACTGAACAAGCAGCAACGTAGCATCACACAGATCCAGTATAATGTATGACAGTCCAACATCATGGCGTCAGCATGTGAACAGAGAGGTCATCTGGCCCGTCTCACTAACCTGATGGCTGCCTCGTAGCTGATAGCTTAGCTTCCAGTATTGAAATCAACTGCTGCTGGTCCTCTATCTGCTTCTGAAGTTTTTGAGTGTTTCGTTGATAGTATTCACTCTGTAAATACAAGGTGTCTGTTATGTTTTTAGCACGAATTTTTGCAATATCATGCTTTCAAAACAAATGTGCTCCTTTACCAACAATCTAGTCTGTGTATTACTTTTCTCATATTGGAAAAGTTTGTTCATTCCAAAGTTTAAGAAAGTTTCTCTCCTCATGTTGTTACCATTTGTTGCAGCTCCTTTTTAGCATTGTCCTTTTCAATGGAGACCTGGCGATAAGCTTCAAAAGCTTTATTGAGCTGGTCTCCGATGTTCCTTTCCATGCCGTGTGCTCCACAATCATCCCTGATGCAGCAGACATGAGCCCTGCGTGAGGAATCACAGCACATGAGAAAAGACAAGAAAAAAGCGAGGTGTTAATGATGCTTTATGCCTGTTTCATAGCGTGGCTACACACAGTGGTCAACTCTTCTTCATTAGAAAGTCCATAATCGTTCATGTAATGTCAAATGATTTGGTTGGTTTATTTAAAATACTGATGCAGCAACAATAGAGTTGATGACTCGACGAATCAATCGAGTAAACGGTACTGTACTGATAATCAATAATAATTAAGACTGATAGAGCATTTTCATTATTTTCCAGCACTTTATACATGAAGACAAAACGTTGACTGTGCAATGAAAAAAATAGAAAATGAAACATTTCCACATTTTATTTGTCAAAAATTGCCACTGGTTTTGAAGTAGACTTGATATTTTATGTTTAATGAACAAAACTTTAAAGACGTTTGGAGCACTTTATGTGAAATACAAGCAGTTTTCAAGTGTTTTCAAGGATTTCCTGCATGCAAGAGAACGTTGACTTCCAATCTTCAAAATCTTCAAACACAGTGGAAGAGGTGTAGAAAACAACATTAAAAATGGCACACACAAAAAAAGATCTCCCTTTTCATAGAAACGATAGTTACAACCCTAAAAAGATCATCCTGAGTACGCATACTTCCTAATCTATGTCTATTACCAAAGACTGGGCAGTTCCTGTTCATTATAAGCTTACATGCAAAAGAAAAATTGTATTCACATTTCAACAATCGATTCCTTGTTGTAGTTAAGTGAGAGATGATGTTGACAAGCTTCAGTGACTGGAGAGTAATGAGAATAAGTTACTCAACCTGTTTGTAATTACTTGCACAAATAGTTTAGGACCACTGACAACAATCCTTGCCTTTCTGTTCGTTTTTGTCTTGGCCTTCATAATTCACTTAAATTTTATCATAACTGCTGTATTGACTAATGCAGTATCCAAACTGTAGCAGGTGCAATATTTGTTAAAGGCAAAATATGCATAAAAATAATTTTCAAAATTAAGTACTGGGGTGCTGCAAGATTTCCCTGTTTACAAATTGAAGTCAATTTACTTGAGAAAAAAATATTTTATTGGTCGAGAGCCTCCCAAAAAAAATAACATATGATCATTTTATTATATTTTAAATTTTAAAATAAATAAATCATACAAAGGTTATTTCATTACGACTGTGTGAATGGAATCGCAAGTACTAAGTAGTAAAAAGCACTTTTTTTCAAAATCGTGCACTTCCATATCTTGTCAAATATAAATACTGGCTTTAAAGGAAGTTTTGAGACATTTTGGAGCAACTGCAGCACCATACTTAGCCTCCTGTTGTAACAGAGGACGTGTTGAGATGATGCAAAACAAGAATGCCAGTCTCATCCTGATCAATAATTGATCAGTCCTCATTATAAATGTAATAAACAGCATGCTGGACTACCTGTTTGAGCAGCAGCTCCTGGATGAAGCCACAGTCATTACACTACATTAACAGTAACGCCGGAGCTTACCGGGGCACAGCTATGAGGAACAGCACTTTTAAATGTCATTCAAAAGCTAATCCTCACAGTTCCGTATTCCTTAAACTGCGAGTGACCGGGTAGCCATAGCTCATTCAACCGGTGGCGGATAAAGCGACCGAGCAGCAGCCCAGCTCCCCCCGCCGCCTGAGAGTGGTTGTCCTCTTACCTTCATCCGTGTCACTCTTAAAGTCCAATATGTTGTTTTGACACCACCGCAGCGTCGTCGCCTAATCTTGAGATGCAAAGTTACGAAGCGCCGGAGAGGATATGGCAATGTATGTTTTACATAGCCTAGTTGAGTTGGGAACTTCCCTCGGGGAATCCCCCTGCTCTGTAGACTTCCGTCTTTACGCGAGCCCGGCCAATCAGCGCGCAGCTCGGAGGAGAGCTGGGTGGTTAGCTGGTTGAGGGTTCTTCCAGCCTACGCGTCTGCAAACCGACTGTTGTGCATGTGAAAACTGTCCCCAAACTACACATACACTGCGCTCGTTTTACCCCCCAACACTCTGTCTCATATGATTTATTATTCAACAAGTTATGGCGGAAGTTTTTTGGCTGCTCTGATGTCAATAAAGCTGTCAAAAGCATGGACGGGCTGACCTGGGCCTAAAGGCGACATGCACTGGCAGTGTATGAGTGCTGACCTACATGTTAACCCTCAGAAGGAGTATTCACATCTCTTACTTAAGGATAACATATTAATGCCACACTGTGAAATTACTCCGCTATAAGCATTGAAAACCTATTGCAAACGTTTAGCCTGCTGAATGTAGCCCAATTATATTATCAAAAGTGAAAGGAGTCATTGTGCAGAATTGTTTTGTATATAAGTCATATATTATATTGCATTATATTTATTGATGCATCTAAGTCAGCAATGAGTGATCTAGCTTTTGTTTAAGAATACATAAATAGTATAATTAAAATTCGATGTGTTTTATGCCTAAGATTGCCAAGAAATAAAATTAAAACTGGTAGCTAAATATAGTGAAGTAAAAACTACAAAATTTGGCTCAAAATATAGTGGAGTAGAGGTGTAAAGGTGTTTGTGTGTCAAACAATATAATATTTGGCTGATTAAATAAAAATAAATTGTTTTTATTTTTACCATTGCTTATCAACTGCAATTGAAGTCCATGCCCAGTTTCTCTCTCACACACTTGACCTTTCCACCTTTGGGTGTTGCATGCACACAAACTATATTCCTCTCGAGTGTAGCTTTGCTGTGGTTCAACTGCATGGAGTACGAAGTCATTTAGAACTGTCAAGCTTTCAAGGCAGCTTCTCAAACACTAACTGTTACCCTATTGTTGTAATTCTGTTAATTACTTCTACACAAGTAGAAGTAGTAAGTAGCCGTTTTGAAAAAGTTTGTTGCAAGGTCCTGAAGGCAAACTTCAATTAAGTAAAAGTATAAAAGTACTAGCATTAAAATAAGTTTGATCAAATAATCATGAGTATTTTTTTGAAAATGCAAGTGCAACTGAACTTAATGATTACAATAGCACACATAACCACACATGCACACACTGCATATTCACAGCATGTAGCATGGCTTATTTCTAAGTTTAAAGGCACCAAAGTGATGCCAATAGTCATTTCTGTTCAAGTCCAAATCACGTTGCAATTCTTCTGTTGATTCAAGTCAAGTCTAAAGTCATTAACTATGTGACACATTTTGGTTCAAGTCCAAGTCATGTGACTCTCTCTCCCCTCTCTCTCTCTCTTTCTCTCTCACTCTCTCTCTCTCTCTCTCTCTCTCTCTCTCTCTCTCTCACACACACACACACACACACACACACACACACACACACGCACATAGAGAGAGAGAGCAAATGAGGTAACTGCTAGTTGAACACATGACCTCCAGAGGCCTGAGGGGGCCCCAGTTTATTGTGTGTCAGTTGATTTTTGGTAATAGGATTTTCAATTAGTTTAGGGATTTGATTTGATTTGATTTGATTTATAAGAAATATTATTATTTTAACCCTCTCATGATGACTTACTAAAATTATTTTGTTTTTCTTGACTATATATATATATATATATATATATATATATATGACTCTATATATATATATGATGATTGTATGATCACTGTGAGACAGGCATGTCAGTGGTTAGTGGAAGTTCATTTATACATCACCACAGCAAGGCTAGAACTACACAAAAACAAAACATGTTACTTTCAATACATTGCAGATTAAAGTAATCATGAATGACAGGCTGGGCCATCAAAAAATCCCTCCCACAGACTAAATGTATATATAAAGATTTTTTTTTTTTTTTAAATTTTATCATCTGTTACCATTACCAGAGGCGTGCTTTACTGAGCTATGGTGCCCTCTGGTGATATTAAAGGTCAAAAAAGTAAGTTATAGCCATTCATAATCATATGATGTTAAGGCCTCATCCTGATCTCCTCTCTGAAAATCCATGAAACCTCTGATGAGTGAGCCACAGTTACTCAGAATCACGCTGTGGATTGTCACATGGGTTACACAAGAACAATTTCCAAAAAACTTTCACTGGGGCCTCCATTAAAGACAAATACTGAATATAGAGAGATAATTAATCTATCGTAAAACAGTAAGTCCTATTATAACAACATAAGTAGAAATTACTTATTATTTTGGGGTTTTTTTTCTTGACATTGATCCTTTTGCTTCTTTTAAAATCCAGTACCTGAAAGTCAAAGCAAATGTCACCCTGATTTCTTTCTCAATGCCTTAAAACAGCAGTGTCCAATCTACAGAGGTTGTTTGGACACAAGGAAAATAGAGTTTGACACTCCTTCCTCAGAAGCGTATGAGTAGTCTGCTTCATTATGTACAATGAATACGACCTACAATGAATAATGATGCAATACTCTACTCTGGTGAAATACTGGTAATCCCCATTCTTTTTAATTACAACTTATCCCTTTACATCTAATCAAACATCCAGTGTTTCAGGCAGGGTTATGTGAACAGATTATTTATTTCTGTTCCAGTGTTTCTAAACTGCATTTAGTATTTAATATTTTACATTGAGAACTCTCTCCCCAACAAAAAAACAACCTGAGAAATACTAGCAGCACATAAATGTAACCAGCAGGTGGCATCTTAGAGTGACTTTTTGAGATGCAGTATCTTTTCTTGAACCTCCTATCAACTATTTTAACCTTAGATTATGAGGACTGTCACAGCATATCGTCAAGTGTCATGTCCTAAAGTAAATAACACTGAACTAAACCTGAATTATAAAACAAAGTAAGCTATGTCATTTTTGCTGATGCAAAGTGCCATTTTGTACTTTAGCTGTTTATTTACTGTGTATAAGTGTGTTATGTTTTAATCCAGAGCTGTCTACAAATGACAGAGCGGGATAAGTGGATGAGCATTCCTTGTCTCCGTCATTGGTTAGAATATGAATTAGTGCAGACCTCCGTGAGGCCACTCCAGCCCAGTGGGACTCCAGTGGCCTGGCTCCTCCAGGGATCATTTTCTGGTGTCCTGCCATGGAGGTTGTCTTCTTTGACCCTCACTGACATTCCAGCTTCAATCTGTGCTCCTCCTGAGAATGACTTACACTCCCAGAGCGCCACAACAACCTCAAATCATATAAAGAACTCCAAGAATTCCTTTAAGGAGGAGAAGAGCGGGTCATCCTACGGGTGTTACATATTTTTTATGGCTGCTTTGAACTCTGGATTTACGGGCATAGCTCTTGTCTTGTGGTTCTGCTAAAGAAAGTCATTTTAGACTGTGGTTTACTGATAAGCAATGATTTGATAATTGAACACTGAGTGAGGCATATGAGTCATTTCAATGACCACACAATCATTCACCTCAAGTCCCATTTTCTCTTCTGGTTCAGTCTTCAATCCTCTCTTTGTTCATCGTTCCTGAGGAGGAAATTCTATTACCCAGCTGGCTGCACAGGATATTAATATGTAACTGAAAAATCAGTAACATTTCTGCAATTCACTCTTTATCAACTTAAGCTAGCCTGCCTGGGTGAGAGTAAACAACACTAAAGATGGGAAAAGTGCAAACATGATGAGAGAGATTTATTAATACTCTGCTCCCTTTCTTGTGGCGATTTGATCTCTCTCTCTCTCTCTCTCTCTCTCTCTCTCTCTCTCTCTCTCTCTCTCTCTCTTCCAAAGTTAGTAGTGAGTGAAGTGACTTCACTTTCCCCTGTGTGAATCATAAATCATAATTACCCCCACAAAGCTCCACCATGCAATACTATCAGCTACAACACCCACGTAGGCTGAGAGGCGGTGTAGCATTTCCGACAACAATATGTGCATTTCCTGCGTGGCAATACCACAATATTAGCACTTGAATAACCCACAATCAAACTCTGCTCCATGCAGCCACTTAAAACGGATATTTATGCTCAATGTACACAGTAAAGTAAGAAGAGAGATGTTTTTCCTGTCTCCCACAGCGATTTTGGTCAAATATCTTGACCTCACCACTTACAAAAGGACATCAGTGGCGGAGAGAGGACTCATAAATTTCAGAAGAAATGATCTCTGGGGACATGCGACGTCCTTTCGCCAGCACCATCCATAGAGAAGACACATAAAAGGGTCAGATGTGAGGGTTTTGCCCTTGGTCCATTATAGGACACCGGTATATGTGGTTTGTTGAATGATCTGTGCCCTCAGTATCCACATTTAGGATGAGTGGAGTATTTGCATGCACAATACCATGTATCAAGTGATCTTATCATCTAACGCTGTATTCCCCAGGCAGCCAGTCCCATTGTCCTTTGTGATGTGTCACTGATGAACAGGATACTGAGCCTGCTGATATAGGGGGCCCTGCTCTAGATACACATCACACTGGAGCCTGCCTGGAGCTAAGCAGTAAATCTTGAGCCGATGCAAGGGTCCATCCATGTTTCCTCCGTGTCTAGCAAAATAAACAATCTGCTGTGGGTCTGCAGAAATGCGAGATCAGACAGAGGGCAGAGCTGAGGACTCTGGCATGCCGGGGGAGGAGGGGAGGGAGGAGGAATGCAGGAGGGAAGGGGGGGGGGGCACATAGATCAGATTTCAGGAGCCCCAGAGAGAGGTGGAGGAGAATGAAAAGAAACCTTGCTGACAAGAGAAACTATAAATTGAAGAGGAAAAATAAGAGAAAATGCACTTTCTTCTCTGTTCTTTTGCACAATTTCTTCATTTAAATGTTTGCGGCATAATTTATTCTTCCAGATTGTTGTCCCCATGTAATCTATCTCACTGTGAAGAGGAGAATTTTTAGCTTCTTTGTGGAATATGTGAAAGTAGGTGTGTCGGAGCAGACCAGTGTGGTTTCCATCAGAGACTAAAGCTGCACACAATATTGTTTTGGTTGAGGCTGTGGCCTCAGGGGCTTCCTGCTATTTGAAGAGGATGGGGTGGGGATGTTGGGAAACTGTGAGAAGATTCTGTAGTTCTGAGTAGTTTATACAATCGGATAGTTATTCAAATCTTTATGGGCAATTTTATGATTGTCAGCTGTACTTCTTATTTTTATACGTTAAATTCCCATGGTTATTTTTGTGTTAAAGCACTTCTTATTTCCATGGTGTTCCAAATATGACCATGCTCTAGGCTGTATTATAGCATGCAGATATTCTGCAAGAAGACTTTCCTGCAAGCTTTTTGAATTTCCTGATTGATAGCGAGAGGAAGTTCTCTCCCTGTTCCTGTTTCATAAGTGCTAACCACAAACCTCTCATTGAGCAAAATGTCACTTACGTTAAATGGAAAGTAATACGCATCAACCATCTCTTCATCTGTCTTTAATCTTTATTTCAAAAGTTGATAATCACATATCCTGTTACAACCACTGAATCAGTAATATACATAACTTTTTTGTCAAATCATATATTTTATCTTATTTTACTTTACGCAAATGCTCATTTTACCATTGTCAACATTCTCAAAGCCCCTAAAGTGACCCAGCAATATATTACAGGTTGGCCTCAAACATGTGCATTGATTTCTAATTTGTCAGTATAAGATAAGGCATCAAAATCAATAGTCTTGTGGAAAGAGAGGGTCACAGTGATGTGTGTTTCCCACAGAGGCTGAGGTTCGCCAGGTCTGGATGTGATGAGGATATATTAATAGCAGACCCCACTGAATGCTTTTATTTCCATCTTCATGGGAAATGTATACATTGAATATCCCCTTGCTCCTCTTAATACCTGCAAATTAAGTAGCAGTGTGTTGGGTTGTATTTTACTGTTTGTTCTGAAGGGATTGGATGGTCTTGATGAGGCATGTGGGATGTTCACAATTGGCCGACTTTATAAAGATCTCATCTCTAAGCTGCACAAACACAGCACGTACAAAGCTGGATTATCGCTGTAGCAGTTGCAATGTAGATGCTCGATTTGTTCTTCAAATATTTCTTAACTAAGCTGTTGATGCAGCGAGTACAAAATTGCGAACATGGCAGCAAAGGACATGAAGCAGACCTCTTTAGTTACGCTGCTTCAGAGAGTAAAATAGCCCAAAACTCAGTGGAGATGTGACTGAAATAAAGTGATAGGGCATATGAGGTTTAGAAGAAAGTCCCCAGCTGACCTCACATAAAGAGCCCTCTTCATTAGTCAAGCTCATGAAAATTTTATCAGCCAGAGATTTAAGGCTCCAGATTATTTCTACCAGCAACAGGAAACACAAATGCATGCATTCACACTGCTCTTCAAGGCAATTATATTTTTTGGTACATTAGAGCAAACATACCTCCTGATGGGTTCTCAGTGATGAGACTTTATAAAATAGAAACATTCATTCATGGCATCTCTTGTGATTACAGTGGGTGATAGAATTTATCTGATGATTATTCAAGTGGTAACCAGATGATCAAACAAAGCCTTCTTGTGTAAAAAGTGAAAATGAAAAAAAAGCTATGAAATCAGTTTGGGTTTGGCAGGATTTTATAGGACAGAAATCGGCTTAAAGTCATAAAGAACTATAGCCATGGAGTGATTACTGAACAACAAAGCCCAGGCTGAGGGCCCACAGTGCCATGTTCTCCACTTACAAATGTATCACTATAGGAAGACACAAAAATGACACAAAAAGACTACAAAGAGACACAAAAGACTACATAAAGACACAAAAAGACTGCAAAGAGAAGAAGACCACAAACTGATACAAAAAGACAACAAAGACAAAGAGAAACAAAAGATAAAATATTAACATAAAATATTACAAAAAAAACAAAAAGACTATAAGACATACAAAGACTGTCTACTGCAAATGATAATAACAACTACAAAGAGACACAAAACATGAAAAGGAGCAAAACAACCACAGACAACAAAAAAACACAAGAGACACTATACAGCATGATAAAGAAACACAAAACAACAACATAAAGAGGCTGAACAAATCAAAAGTCTGCATGTTTCTCTGTAGCTGCTGGGGCCTGTTGCATGTGTGTTTCTGTGGCCTACTGTCTCATAATCCATGTGACATAAACTGATTTAAAAGTTTTACTGCCTAATGTCCTAATATAATCCCCATAAAGTTCTGCTCATCATCACTGAAAACCCACTTTGCCTTTCTCCGCTTCCCTCATCAATATTAATTCATATTTATCTTGAAAGCAAATCTGAATGCTGTTTCTGCACTGTGCTGATTTTACTGAAGTACTTTCTCTGAAGACTGTTTTCAATTAAACCATATTATTCATACAGATTGTTCCGAGCTAACATTAATAATATTTTGGCAATAGCTGATGGCAGTGTGCCACAACTTTAAATCATTGTCAAGGTGGATGCATTAACTGCCATGGTGAGAATGTGGACAATAGCATTATGCTGAGGCTGAACAGCACCATACAATGTTTACAATAAAGTTTGGAGAGTTGCCTGGCAGCAGAATGTACACAATGAAACAGCCCAGTGGCGCTGCTCTTTATGTCAGTGTCAGGGCTGAAAGAACTGCCTTTGTACACATATGACTCTCATTCTGGGGACGTTTGACATGAGCTAAATGAGGGCCAGGCTCCACAATAAAACCTTTCCTGCCGCTGTCAAGTATTTCCTCTCATATATTTGAAAGAATTCAGAAAAGCACCAAATGTGTAAGTAAAAATGTCAGTGAGACATATGAAAACAAAGGCATAAAACTGACTTATCATACAAACCCCTGCATGGGAGGACAATTTTTAGTTAAAAGGTTGTCTGATGTTTTCATCACTTTTTACAGCCATGTCAGAGATCAGTGAAACCAAAAATGTCATTTGTCATCAAAGCTTTTCTTTTCATAAATTACTAACATCATAACATTTCACGTTAGATGCAGTGATTTCCAGTTTCACATTTTTTTGTATTTTCTTATTGCTTTTTTCCCCCACATTTTGTACTTTTAGTTACATAATGAAAGTGTTTTAAAGTAAATTAGTATGTCCAACATTATCATACAGCTGCCATAGATACTGCATGATAAAGTGCTTATGCTGGCTTTTATTTATGGGGAAGACAGGGTATGTAGCAGTTTCTGTTTATCAATAGCACAAATGTTCATAAAATGTATGATAATTATCAGGAAATTGCTGAATTTAGTTTCAAGTCCAAACCCTGAATGTAAATACATATGTAACTGCCGTGTCTCCACAAAAACAGTGAATCTGGGGAGGCAAAAACAATAATCTTCTTTTAAAAATAAGAAAGAAAAAAAAAGGTGTGTTTCCCTGAAAATCTGTTCCAGTCAAAAGGGAAATGAAGGCATCGCTGCAGTTTGTTTCTCATCTCTTAGACTGACAATATTACATCCAACGTGGTGTTACAACTTTCTCCAGTCTCCCCTGTAAAAAGACAGGTTCCAGGTGTGATGCTCTATTAACCCCCTATGGAATTTACTCACCTAAACAATATAAATACAAGAGACTGCACTGGGCTTGTAAAAATGACAAATGATGACACTGCTGTCCTCACCAGTGTGCTGACATTCAACTATCTGTTGCTGTAAATCACATGAAGCATGTGATGAGGGATTCCTGAGAATCCTTTAATAAAGACTGTGAAAACTGTCTCATTTAAAACATCTAACTATAACCTATAATGTAATTCATCCTCAATTGTTCACTATTACACAGAACCAGTTAAGTGACTCATTCATTTTTGGATAACTGAAAGCGCTGTCATGAACACCACCCCCACAGCAGCACCTCAATTAGAGAGCAGAGTTGTGAATGTGGCCTTTTTTTTTTCTCTGTGACACACACACATAGGCACTCAAGGCTCTCTATTGTGGGTAATTTACAGTCAAGACTCAGTGGAAATGAATCTGCTGCTTCCAAAGAGGGGTTACACGCCCCAACCCAAATACTTCCCTCCATCCAGGCAGGAAAGTACAGAGACTGTAACTAAAAGCTTCCTGGAGCTGCTGAAACACTTCTCAGGAATCTAACACAGAGAGGAAGTGAGGAGAATCGTCTTTCTCTTTCTCTTTCACGGAATGAGCTTTGAAATTGTGTTATGATTTGCAAGGGCAACGCAGAGCACAAGACTTTCCTCATATACCTCAGAGTTGTTTACTGGACTGTTTTCATTAGCTCAGGGAGGAGTGAGAACAAGTAGCACAGTGTCCTAAAATAACCTCACTCTCTTATTTCCCTTGGAAATACCCAGTGTGTATGTGTGTGTGCGTGTATGCAGGCTATCTGTGTGTCTACGGGTTTGTGCTTTGGTGATCTTGTAATCTTTGCATCTATGCATGTTTGTGCCTGTTTGAATGATTGTGCATGGGTGATCTAAGCCTACACCTATAATGAAAGGAGATCTCTTTCAGGGGAACAGCATGCTCTCAAGAAATTTAGCCGTGGCTCCATAATAACAAATCCATTCGCTTAGATTGATTTTAATTGTATATATGCTTTAAATTTAGGTAATTCCAAGTCAAGTTCGTTGGATTTATTTTTTTTTATTTCAAGGTAAAATTATTACAATTGTGATACCAACATTAATTTCCAGGATTACCACATACGTGTGTGTGGCTATTTAGGCGTTTTAGAGTGCTAGACAAACCCACAGATCAGAGATAACCTTTCCTTTCACTGCTTCATAAAAGGTGGTGGTTCAATTGCGTCTCTGTCGTCCCTCCTCCCCTTTAGTACCCTGAGCAGAGTGCTGAATCAGACCCTCTCTCCCTTTCCTCTAATGATGACCCCTTGACTCCTGTTGGCCAGGCGAGCTTCTCTCCTTGCTCTATTTGTGACCTTTGCTTTCATTTAAGAGTGGTGTAACACATATCACACCTATATAGACGCATGTGTGCCAATGCCTTTTATGAAAGGACACTGATGTCATAGTGAGGTCTTAAGGATAATTGCAGTGATTACAGACGTATAGATCTAACTGATTGTTATACCATAAATAGCTAAAGCAGCTTCCTAGATATCACTACATTGCACATATAGAACAATGACTTAAATGGGTAGATATGTTTCATGTGCATTAGTTTAGGTTGTTTTAAACTAAAACAATTCCTTTTTCTTGCTCTGCTAACTGGACTTCAATGTTCAAATGTTTAGTGAGACTATAAATGTAGAACAAGACAGTGGTTGTAGCATGGTGCTTGTACCTAGCTGAAGGTCGCCATTAATTCACATTTTCTGCCAACAGTGTTGGTTTTCCAATCAGCAGGTGACAGTGGTGGGTAGATTGCTTTTGATTTATTGCCCAGCCTGCCCCTCTTACCTGCTCCAATAAAGACCTCCCTTTCACATACACAAACCCCCACAACCACCTGTCAATCACAATAAGTGGGTCTGACTGCTCCCAGTCCAAGCCATCTCTCACAGCAACTGCAGGGACCTAACCCTCGGGATCAGCTCATCAGAATAATTGAAAGCATGTTTTCCAAATGTCCTCCACTGGTTTATAGCCAAGCAGAAATTTGCTATTTTATTTTCAGAGGTATTGCAATATTCACCAATTAAATGTTTTCTGGATAAGCTGAAACTCAGTATTTCTAACCTAATCTAATGGATTGGCTTGTTCTGATGGTATTAATTAAAGCCAAAGATTTGTTAGATTTAGCTCACTGTTGTGTCCAGAAAGACGTATCTTGCTGTCAGATTAAGCAAATTTCTTTATTCATTGTTGAAAATTGCATTCTTCTCCATTGTGTTACAGAGGAGAAAAGCCTTTTTAAAAGACATGTTTATAATTATATAGATGGACTGATCCTTTACTCAAATTGCAACATTTCTCAAATTCAACTCATATAATGAAGGAAGTAGATTTAGTAAAATATATATTGAGGAAAGGCCTGTTTCAGATTTCCAAATGTTTTATGGCTGCGTTGTGTGAAGTTAATTTATATCTTTTGTTGGTTTTAGAGTAATGATTATACAGCCTAAGCAACTGTGTGTTTTTATTTCTGGACGTTCCTTTTAAAAATAAATAATCAAATCAATTTTATGGCAATTGTGTGCGTTTGTTATACAGCGTCCGGTAAAAACGCAGAGGAATATTTTCCAATAATACCTATGTAAAAAACAAACAAACCACCAATTCATCATGTTTAGGTTGCTGCCTCCGAAATCGCCACTGCCAATAACAATTGTAATTAAACCTATATGGATTGATTCCATTTGCAATTATTCTAATTATAGGCTATTGTTTTTAGGTGTTGCGAGTTAAAATACAGTAAAACTTGTCAGAATATAACATCCAGGAGAGCCACACGGTGGAATGTTTGGTATGCATCTTTTAATACACGAACGACAACAGAGGTGGAAACAGTGTCTTCTTATGGTGTTTTGAGATGAAAAAAGCCGGTATATTTCATCACCAATACGCAAATATATTGCGCATAAAGTTTAAATAAACTTTTAAAGCCTCATTTGAGACAGTAGATGCAGGTTTTTGTGTTTTTTTGTAAACAATGTCAAATACCACCCCTACACCAAATGGCTGAATGGTTCCTCCCACCGTGGCAGCGTCTGTCCTGCGCAGCGCCGACTGCAAATCAATGAAGCCAGTCAAACAAACGGGGCTGGGCAATCGAAGTTGGGACAATTTACGGAGGTTTCTATTACCGTATAGTCGACGACAATAACGATATGTATCCAGCTATTATGTATAGCATGCTATTTCTGTGTCCTTTAGCGGAGTAAGGAGGATATCCATGTCAAATAATTTTCTACTTATTCGAGGAGTTTGATGTATTTCGCTTGAAAATTGTAGCTAAACTGAGAAACAACCCTCCCTATTCGAACTGAGGATGATTTTTGCTAATACTGGAAACCCACTAAGGACTCCGTATCGCAAACAGGTAAATACGCTAATATTTATCAAACAAAACAGCCTTCATACATGACAAAACAAAACGCTGACTTCTTGGAAGTCGCAGAAAAGCTGTAGTTTACAGCATTTCACTTATATATAGCCGACGCTCAAATAGAAAGAAAACTTACTTTGTTGTTTTTTTTAAATGTATTTTGTAATGGCTGCATTGTTTCCCCGTGTTTAATGAAACATTCAGATAGGCCACTTATGCATAATGAGAATACCTGCTGCTCGGGCTGCGGTCCAGGTCGGACACTGCTGGAGAGATACAGGCCTGTGACCTCAGCTGATGCTTAATTTAATGACCATGGAGTTCACACAGCCAAAGAGTAGGCTAACCTTTCACAACAGCAACACTTCACCAAACTTGTATTTTGGATTATAAATGTCGTATATATGAACTGACAACACCATTTCACTGAAACTTCCATAGGAAGACACATATTAGTGCCGTATTTTGTTTCTCTGTGTGGTACAGAATTATACACTATGGATGGATAATTGTCCTCTGATGCATTCAATTTGTCCTAGTTACATATAGATTTTTTAAACTCCCTTTAGCCAAAAGATTTGAATAAGCATATTTACTCTGCCTTGCTCATGCTGTTATCCTGTGGCTAAGAGCTCAATGGGCGAGGCCTGTTACTGGAAGCCCTGTGTATTTCCAGTTCGGATATGACAGGCTCTGCCGGGTCTGGAGCTGGCTGATAAGATGCAGTCCTCTCCCCCATCACACTCTCCCACAGTCCTGCATCTGAGTAGCAGGGCACATATATGACAACTTAAGAGTTCAAGTCCCGAAGAAAAAGGAAGTTGCCCTCACCTGAAGCCCAGACTGAGAATTAGGGCTCTACAGCAGACATACTTTTATTTATTTATTTATTTATTTAAGGCTTTATATATTGTTTCCCACATCTTTTTGTGTATGTATTTATCATTTTGCTGTTTTTCTTCTAGTCGCTAACTTATCCATATTGGTATGAGGTCAAAGCGACTCCACATTTCATTCTGAATCTAACAGAGACTCGACCACGACGGCTGAATCTCTCAGATGTTAGACACTTTGATGTGTATTCATGGATATATTGCAGAACTGGATAGGCTTAGCCTTGTAGCCCATTCTGCCCAGTGGAAGTAAAGCAGTGTTCCCCTCTAACCTGGAAGGCTTTTCCCCATAGACAGCTATTATAGAAGAGACATCTGTACTGTAATAATTCAAGGAGGATACCTAGAAATTTAAACTAAAGGGTTATAATGATTCTTTCTGTTAGGCATTTTTGATCCATGGAGTTTATATGACTGTTAAACTTTCCTCAAGCCCAGAAAAGTATTTAAACATCTTAGACGT
>JAOWBC010000002.1:12305951-12326774 GCA_028566105.1 Hypoplectrus providencianus | reverse complement strand
ATATATACACTTTCCTCAAACAAAGAAAAGCTATTTTTTTTAATTGTGACATCATGATAAATATATAGGTCTATAGGCTGAGCAAGAACTTTTGGGCGGGGCTGGCAGAAGACACGCTATTGCACATATTCAGATACAACTGAAGTATACCTGGAAGCTCAGAACTTTTTTTGACACATGTGCCAGAGAATCAGTTCTCACTGGATTGAATAGGCGGAAGGTTTGGATCCAATAACCAGTTCTTATCATCCATGTGTTCACTACACTGTCAATGGTAAACCTAATGCAAGCAGCGGTGATGGGCAAGGAGAGATGCCAGATCCAGAATTTCTTAGGTCAAACTTTTCTTAGAATGTTTTGTTTGTTTGTTAATGTTGTTTGTAATGAGCAACTGTGACATCTATTATTTTATCTGTATTATAGTTTAGTCTATTGATTAGGATTTTAGTCCAAAAACAGTAAAATTTTCCTTGAAAACTCCTTTGTTATCTGTTTATTTAGCAACTACAGTATCATTATTGCTGCTGCCTTAATGGCAAATACTGAAGAGCAGTTTTAACAGTTCTCCCTAGAGAATCAATTACATTTTCTTCCTTTCACCATACAGTGAAAGCATTTTTATCATTTCAACTTTGTGACAAGAACCATACTTAAGATAGCAGATAATTGTTTTTTATGGTGAAAGAAAGGAAGACTTGTGCCTCCAATCAATTGGTAAACATTAAGTCAAACTTGTTTCACTGTGAAGGCATGTGAGGCTGTTGACCCTTCGGTCACAAGGGAAGATCCGCTCGTCCAGACTTGGGTTGCTCAATCCTGTCACCACTTCATGCTTGGGATTCCATCAGCTTCCTCTCAGCTTGTGATTCCTCGGACAAGGGGGGTGGAGGGGGATAATCATTGTCGGATAGTAAAGAAGAAAGACAAATCCCTGGAGGGGAGAGCTCTCTCAGACTACGACATCTGTGTCTTGTAAACATAGCACAAAGTTGTCCAATCACTGAATGAATTTCGCTTTTCCTCCCTTGTCCTTAAAACGATAGGCCCTGCAGCTATTACTGAGAAAATGAACCAAAACAAAGAAGCATGTGAAAATCGCAGGGCCAGTTGTTTTACTGTCTTCTGTTTCTCCTAAAATTATAGGGAACAGCTTCTCATAAAACCAATGAGAGCATATAAATAAAGCTGCTCATTAATGAGAGTGCTATGGTTAGGAGGACTGGGGTAACACCAGAGAGGACTGTTTATGTTTATACATGATATAACTTATTCAGCACCTGGGTTTGACATCAGTGTGACACTAATGTCAGAGCTACAAGCCCCTGTGGACCCTGGCTGTGCTGACTGTGAAGGTGTGATGGAGATTGTTCTGCAGACATGGATCACTGCTCTGTAAAACATTAATCCTCTTGCTGGACAGAAACCCACATGTTACTAGTGATGGAGTTCAAGGCAGTTCATCTTTTCTCTGGAACTGTATATGAGTTGGTGAGAGCAGAAGAGAGAGAGAAGGCCTTGTTTTTTCTACCTCATTTTACTGTCACTGTGAGGTTTTGTTTTTATTTGTGGAATTAAGGAGAACCTGTTTTTAAAACCCATAAATTGTGGTCTTATTTGAATCAGAGGACAGATACACAAATTATTTTTCACTTTCATTAACATTAAGAATTGGGGCATTTGCACTGGACAGAGGCAAATTTTCTCCAAGTGCCCATAGTATCAGAAAAGTAATTGTTGTTTTGTCCTGACATGGACAAAGATCTATTTTATTTTAAGCTGCTGTAATCAGTGTTTTTAAAATAACAGCGGGCTAAATGATGACATGAATATGAAAGTGGACACTTGTAGTGATGTACACAGAGACTCCCGACTCTGCAGTTCCCCTCAGCTTTACAGGCCAATTCAAAATATTTTAACTGTTTGATTTTATGGCCTGCAATTTCACTGGATTGATTCACTGTTACCGCATCCGCGTCATTTCCAGACAAAACAATCAGCTTTTTTCAGCTCTAAAAACTCACTGTATGCTACCCACCCAGCAACTGCCAGACATACATAGCAACTAGACAGTATACCTAGCCTAGAGACTTTTTAGGTTAATTAAAGAATCATTTTGCTCAGGAGTTGGTAAAGAGCAAAGCAGAACAATTTGGAATGGACTATTGGTCTTCCATTTACCAAGTTACAAGAAACATGACTGAAAATTAATGCTAATGTTAGTCCCTGTGTAATGTAATTAATGTAATGTTAGTCCCTATCTGCTGGATGTGGCAGTTGTTTTATAACAACTCTTAACACTGTCCTATTTCTGCTGACCTCCACTGGTTTCACTTTTCACATACACACAAGAAATACACTCCTGACTACACCCAAACAAGCTATTTAGGCATGCCAGTTGTGGTTAGAGGTGAATCAGTCATTTAGACTGGGGAACACTGAGCCATGACGATAAACCTTATTATTTCATTACAACCCAGCCTGAACTTGAATTCAACCCAGTTGTTCTGTGTTTCCCTGCCTGTTCCAGCCACCTGTTGCCCCATCGTCACAACCCATGGCTCCACCCAGCCCCAGCAACAACAGCAGCAGCAGCAGCACTGCAGGCTGGGACCAGCTCAGCAAAACGAACCTCTACATCCGAGGCCTGTCCCCCACAACCACAGACCATGACCTGGTCAAGCTCTGTCAGCCGTGAGTTCCATACTTCCTCTCATCATTAACTGCTATTGATCAGCCATTGATTTCTTGGCTTACTTATTTTTTAGAGTCTAGTTTATATTTGCAGCAGCCGTCATTTTTTGACATATGTTTGATAATTATATAATGATATATTTGAGTGCAGTAAGAGTTGAAAGTAATGGCAATGTGTAATTATGCCATTTTTACATATAAAGTTGCACACATATTTTATTGAAATACGAGGAAAATGTTTCTTTCTTATTCAATTTCTTATTCAGTCATAAGCTGACTATCTTTAATTGTCTTTCTGTGAAGCTTTTGAATCATGCCGAGAGCATTGTGAGGCACCGATGGATACTTACGTGTATATTTTGAGATTTTAACAAATGCAGCAGTGTTTTAGTCTTCATCTTAACATGACATGAAAAATGTATGTTGAAACTCAAGCAAGGACAAAGCGTATGTGATGAGCATGTGGGGCACAGCATCCAGGGCTTCATTTATCATGTGTGTGGATAAAGGAGGAATACTGTCAGCGCTGGGCTCGTCCACAGCTCTCTTTGTGTTCTGAATGTTTTATATTTGCCAAGCAGGGAGGCCACCCCAGTGCGTCTGAGATTTTATTAGCTTTTTTCTAAAGCCCCATCTTCACAATGCAATAGAGACTTGTATTATTAAGCTTCCAATTCATTCTTTGCTAGTTTTGAAATATATTTCATAGTGAATATCTTTTTGCTTATCCAGATGTATAAATAATAAAACAAACAAGAATTCATTGCTTTGACTATGTTTATTCTTTAACTTTAAATATGGACTGTGGGAGAACTCCAGATTTAAATGAGCAATCTAAATGCAATCATTTGTCAGTGGTTTCAATTGGCAAAAGTACTGTACAGTTCTACGTAGTGAAGCATACTGACTCACATAGTTTAAGATTAGATTTCAGATAGAGAACAGGTCATAAGTTCCTGCACTTTCACCCATTTCTTTCACCCTAATCCTTCACTAAAGTATTCTCTTGGCTAGCTGCAGGGTATTTCATGGCCTGTAACACTGTCAGTACAGATTACATAGGTCATTTTTTGCCATGTGGGGGATGTACAATAAAAAGGTGCCTTTGGTGACTGTATAAAGATACATTGGTTTTAGTTAAAAAGGGACTGTTTGGCTTCACACTCACATGGTGGGGATTTTCAAAACCACATGGAAACCGCTTCCTGTTTCTCATATTTTTGCAATGATGTCATAGATTGTTGCTCAACCCTGTCTCTCTGTGTGCTTTATAACTGGCTCTGTCTGGTACATAATCCTGCTAACAATGCCTTGCCTTTCTGCTCCTCCCCTAGGTATGGCAAAATTGTGTCAACAAAGGCTATCCTGGACAAGACTACAAACAAATGTAAAGGTGTGTGAAGTTGTTTTTCTCTTGCCAAGACCGCCCTTTTTTTTTTATTTCTCCTCGAATGAAGAAAGTATATCATGTGGTGCCCTGCAGAATTTTTAGCATATTAACAGACTTTTTCCAAAATGTGTAGACATCCTATGTGCAGATTCTATCAAAACATCAAGTCATTCAACAGCTATGCAGTTGTGTCAGATGATCCAGGCAAGTCAGGAAACAGACAGCCAGGCTGCTTGAAGCTGCCTCCCCACTCATGTTATTTTAAGCCTCAGCCCTTGTCTGTTGGTGTGTCACTGCTGTGAGTGCTTCCTGGGAAGAAGTGACCAGCTCCTCCTCTCTCTGCTGAATGACAGTGTTGGTCTTTGTCCGTTTCTAGTAGACTGCCCATTTCACTATAGAGGGACTAACTCATTCTGTCTAGTGCTGCCCGGATTAGGAAAGTGCTTTGTCACTCTCCTCTGGATTATAGAGATGTCACTTAATTGATGGCTCTTAGTGAAAGGGAACACTGTTAAAGTCTGTGTCAAGCTCTGACTCAATTTTGAGCAAAAGCCAGAGATGGCTTTAGAAAAAACATTATGCATCACTGACTTTCCTAAAGTTGTATTTTTACTAATTTCATAATGATCAGGAACTTGGAGTATTAACTAAGAAAAAGATCCATATTAAACTTTAAATGCAACCCTTTTCTCAGCTGAAGACCAGTGCAATATTCATCATAATGAATGGGTTAATTATAGCAGCAGCAGCAGAGGTTAGGGACTATAGGTTCACCCTGTTTGTGCCCCCCAGGACAAAGAGCTGACCTGAGCCATGAACGTCACAGTGGTATCTGCATCTTCAGCACTTTTCTACCTCTAACACGCGCAAGCTCACATAAATGCAGACAGCTCGAAGGACCTATGTAATACACACGTACATAACACACTGTAATTGCTTTATATTTGTTAGTCCACCACTAATGAACACACATGCTATTGACATACACCAAATAGAGGCAAAGGTCAGCCCATGCAGCATGGATGCTCAGTCATTTATTTGTGCTTGCTGTACAACCCGGATTTCAAAAAATCTGGGACATTTTTCAAGCTAAACCTAACAGATTGCAATAATTTCCTAATCCTTTTTAGAAATATATGCAGCTGAAAAGTGTATAAAGACAATACATTTATTGAAACAAATATTGAAACTGATAAACGATATCATGCTGCTTGTCTCCTCAGGATATGGCTTCGTGGACTTTGACAGCCCTGCTGCAGCTCAGAAAGCTGTTGCTGCCCTGAAAACCACTGGTGTCCAAGCTCAGATGGCAAAGGTGAGGATTCATTACAATCTATCACACCCAAGCTGCCCAGTAATACTGTTTCTCCTCCATCTCGCTGTTGAGGCAACCTAAACCTAATCTTTGTGGTATTGAATAGCAGGACTGGAATGCCTGACTGCGGGCTGTATACTCCCCTCTGGTCTGTAGTGACTATCAGAGCTGAATTATGGAGGAATCATGTACTGAGAGCAGTTAATCATTTTTGAATTATTATTCTCCTTTCATCTAAAAATAAAACTGTTAAAATTTTGACAAATTTTGTCTTCAATAAATATTGCGCCTCCTGCAGTTTGCATTTTGGTGTAGTCTATACTGCAGTGTCAGTACAAATTGGCAGTCTGTCCTCAAATTATTAAAATATTATTTGCTGATGAGTTTATATATAGTTAATAATGTACATGGGATGTTTCCCAAAGGTATTCTGTCAGCCAACAGCTCCAAGCCAGGCTATAGAAGGTTTCAGACGTGCGGCGCCAACAGTTAGACTATAGAGCTCAGAGATTGGTGTTGCTGACAGTCGGATGACGTAGCAGAGAAATGGTTCACCATGTGAACATGCCTCTGCAGTAAGCCTGTCCAGGAGCTGAGACTAGTCTTTCTGTCTCCTCTAAAGCACCATTACACATATATTAAGTATCTCTCCAAGAGATTATAACTCTAAGACCTCTCAAAATGCCTCAAATGAGGCTTCACACTGCAGATGTGTCTAAGCCTTAAAACCCTACAGTGGATTTTGTTACAAAAAAAATTAAGAAATTACTTTAATCATGCTCAATTTTGTGTGTTCAGACAGTAATACACTTCTAATCCATCTTTATTTGTTCACAGTATATAACAGGGGATTTTCAGATGTCAGGCATTAAGTAGGACTTGGCACCTAAACTCTCTGACGTCGGAAAAGGAAGTAAATAATTGTGTGTTGTTATGGTAACAGGAACCAGTCAAGGGAAATTAGTTCCCATACGGTACTGAGCAAGAACCCTTGGCCTCATTTCCCTGTCTGGGGATCTGTAGAGCTTCTTGACATGCCTCTGTGCACCCATTTTACTTTTTTAATTAAAATAGAGCAGCTCCAAGGGGCATGCTGAAGTTTAATCTTTGTATTGTGGAAGGTAAATGCCATTATAAAGTGTGAGCCTTTCACTCCAGCTCCATTCTCACTATTGCTGAAGCTTGTTTTGGCTTAATGGACTCTCTGACAAAGGTCCCCTTTCCTGTTTTTTATCTGCCCAGGCATCCTCAATGGGCTTTCTCTCATTATTATTTCAAAGGCAGGTGATGGGAAGTGGCTTGATAAGAGTTTCCCTTCTTTTTACCATACGTTATTTCAGTGAATGTCCGGTGGTACTTTATTGTGTATTCTCTGTGTGCATATATCAAGCTTTGTTTATTATGGCTTTCTTTTAGATGGTTTTATCAAGTTATGTGAATGGCATTAATAAGAGGAATTATTTTGACCGGAAAGTCACAGTCCAATCCTGAGATCAGCAGCCTAAATGTGGGCAGAGGAAGTGAGAGTAGCACTTATCCATCCCTTATTACCACAGTTGTAAGTGCCCTTGAGGAAGACTCTGAAAGTCCCAGCTGCTTTAGTGGAGCTGCTGAGTGGCCAAGCGATAAGGCTGTGGCTGTGCTGGGTACCTACCAGGTGTGAATGTGAAGAAGGTCATTCCTAAAAACAAAAGGGATGCTAACCTATAATGAAAGGTGTACGCTGTGGATAAGAGACTCTAAACCAGGGGTATTTATAACCTACCACAGGTAAACTAGATGTTGCAGTTATGTTTTTGAAACCATTCAGAAGTAGTTTAAAGGTGTAGTTAAAAGTTTAATAAAACATCCCATCCTCCCTGTCTTTGTAGCAAGGTAAAGAGTAACATCCCTCCAACAGCCACACCTATCTACATTAGCACTTCTTCCAGTAGCGTACATCAGTCACAGTTAATGAATGACTGATGATGGGTGACCCATACAAGGACAAAATATTCTCTCCCTGTCATATATTTTCCCTGCATTTCTCAATTTTTATTTATTTATTTATTTTTTTTTTACAAACACTGTTAGTTTTCTTCATGTCAAATTTCTCCCATGAGATTATAGTCAGTGTGAAAACAGAGGAGCTGCTACGGTTCACTTCCTGCATCAATAAAACACATAGCCATTCACCTCACCCTCAAACCTTGTTTGAATAAGTCACAAGAATGATTTCTTCTGGAATAGAAAGTATGTGACAATGAAGACCAGGTCGAAATGTATCTTGCATGAAGTAATGTATAATGACAGAGAAGAAGCCAGCTTCCTGTTATTAAGAATTTATAAATTGGCTCACTGGGGGGTCATTTAAAGGACACACAGCAGTATAAATGCTCAGCTGTGACTCAAAGGCCTAGAAGGTAAATCACAAAAGCAGGCTTTTTCTGTACACCCATGTGTGAAAAGCAGGTAGAGTATCACTGAAGGTCTCCTGCTCTCCTGTGTGATATAAAAGCTACATCACTCCTTCCCATCTGCCCTCCCACCTGTGTCCTGGACCAACTCCTTCGACTCCTCTCCAGGGTTTTGTTCAACATTTTGTTAAAATGTACAATTTTGCCAGTGGTTTTAAGCATAATATGTAATCCAACCTGTCCCTGTAGCTGACTCTGAACAACACAACACTGATGAATATTAATGGAAGGAGGCCACTCCCCAGGGACTCGTAGCCGTGTCTTATGTTTCTGCTGATGCTATTAAAATACAGCAAGAAATCAGCTGATGTGAGCCTCAAGCCACTGCGAGCTGCATGCAAATCTCTATTTATCACTGCTCATGGTGACCTTTTATTACCTAAAACCCCCAACAGCGATTGATGGACAGGAAGCTGAGATAAGCACAGAAATATTAACCCCACCACTGATCCCTATTAAAAGTCCATTAAGTCTTAGATCTTTTGTTTTAAATGATCTGGAATTGTAGGTATATGTCTCCTCTGTTTCCTCCTTGTTATTCAAACCCAGTGTGAATTTGATACTACAAAATAATGTTTAGTTTTACAGGTGTGTTTCAAACATTTCCTGTCCTGTAATCACATTACCTCTGTTTCTTTTTTCCCTTTTCTTCACTATACAGCAACAGGAACAAGACCCAACAAACCTGTACATCTCCAATTTGCCTCTGTCTATGGATGAGCAGGAACTGGAGAATATGTTGAAGCACTTCGGCCAGGTCATATCCACACGCATCTTAAGGGACGCCAGTGGAGGCAGCAGAGGAGTGGGCTTTGCAAGGTCAGATCCTTGTATGATTCATCATCAATGAATCATGGTCAAGAAACAATATAAATAGAGTGTTTTCCTTGTGCCACATATTGCATTTTGATATCAACTATTGCAGTGTCTGTTCAAAATAAGACTGTCAGGGATGGTTTGATTGCTTATCCTGCCTTATGGCTGCTTACAGCTTTCTTTAGAACCGCTCATCCAAACATTGTTGACACAAAGATATGAAATAAATAAGGACACATCTTTACATCGGTAAAAACAAAAGCTACTAGCTACCAGTGATTAAAATATATTTTTATAACAGTTCCATAGCTGCTATATGTGACATTTCAAAAACAATGAATTTTCTGATATTCCATCATAAGTAGTCCCCATGCCATTTAGTACAGAATAGGTTTAATTTCTAAAAAAAAGAATACACGTAGTGATGTTGTTAAGAACATTTCATGCATGGACAATTGGAAACACCTCAAAGAAATAGTTTCACAGTGACTGGGTGATTTAATTATAGTGGCTTCCACCAGTCATACTTGCACAACCTGACGTTTGGCTGAAATACCTGACAGGTGAGCCCATGTTCATGAATGACAAAACACAAACATCATACAGCTTCATAGGATGTGATTGGGTGTGAACTTAGAGTTCTGTGGGCCAAATAAGATTCACAAGCTTATTTAACAATGTGTGCACTTTGTGTTTTAGATCTTTGATTATGAATCTTCCCCCTGCCTGGCACCTGCCACCCTTCTGTTAATGCCTTTCTTATCTGCTCCATCTGTTTTTTTTTCTTCAGGATGGAGTCAACTGAAAAATGTGATGCGGTCATTTCTCACTTCAATGGAAAGTTTATAAAGACACCTGCAGGTGTTCCAGGTAAGATACTTGGTATATTTAACTTGTGTTTTCAGTTACATTCTGCAGAATTGTAATAGTTTAACTGCCATGAAATGAAAATAAGATGTGAAAGAAAATAACAGGATTTGCCTTGCAATGACTGTAATGTGTGCAGTGTTAATGGGTGGTGTTGTATAGGCCGGACAAAGTGGTCAGCCGACTGATTCATGCCTCCAACAGGAGTCAGTAAGTCTGCAGCTCATATACTCAGCCCTAAGTGGCAGAGCACAGACAAAGAGAAAGGGAGAGAGAGAGAGAGAGAGAGAGAGAGAGAGAGAGAGAGCTGCTCTGTGTGGCCTCCACTCCCTCTCTAAGCTTTTTAATTGGATTATTAGACTGAAATAGTCTCTGCCGGCCTTGCCTCCTTTAGGAAGGGGAGGGGATTACAGCTCCACAGCTGCCAAATTAGATGTCTGCATTCCCAGGCTGGCTAGTAAATGTGCACTCCCAGGCTTCAGGGAGTGAATGACTGTATAGCAGGCAATAACAGCCAGCAGTGTGTGTGTGTTAGTGATAATGTTAGTTTATGACAAACTTTTTATTGTATTCTCTCACCACTTATCTCTGTTTAGCACCATCTGAACCTTTGCTGTGCAAGTTTGCCGATGGCGGACAGAAAAAGCGACAAAGTCAGAATAAATTTGCCCTGAATGGTCGTGGGTGGGGAAGAGACAGTGACTCCAGACTGGTAAGTGGGGATGAGAACCAATCCATGATAGGAATGATTAAGGAAGCTTTTTGGTGGCTTAAGCGTCAAGTGTGAGAAATATTTCTCCTGAGGAAAAGAGGCACTTCATCAAGGAGAGTCAATAATCACGTTTCATATCCATCCTACAGATTGTTTCATTGAGTTTTAATCCTGTTTATGTTCAAGGAAGCTCAATTCTGCCTCTGTGATTAAAACAACTTTTCAATAAGGAATTTTAATGAGATACTTCCTAAAATAGGGACTTCTAATGATATATCTTATTAGAAAAGAAGAAATAATCTCAAGAAAAACTTACTTGCTTTTTAAATTTAAAAAAATTAAATGTAATTACTGAAACAGTTCACATATATGTCCCTTGCAAATATAAAACATTTGTAGTCAAGGGTGCCATCTTTCAGGGTTGAGTACACAATGCACTGTCATGTGATGATGATGTGTTGGTTAAGTGTTGCTGGTACGTGCTTTGTTTGGTTGCCAAACTTTTGCGTTCTTTTTGTTCCCAGGCTGGAATGACACTCACATATGACCCTAGTGCAGCTGCTATGCAAAATGGGTGAGCTGAGGATTAGATTGCACTGTTGGGATCAGTTTATATTTCATTGTATTAACCTATTTTGTCGTTTTATTAAATTACGCTTTACCCTGTGTTCACAGATTTTTCCCACCAGCGTACAGTATTTCAAATAGGATGATAGCTCAAACGTCCATGTCCCCTTACATGTCTCCGGTTTCAACATACCAGGTTTGTATCCTTCTCTTCAGTGATGGATGTGTAGCTTTGATACAGTGATACAACAAAGACAAAGACAGACCTTCCATTCATTTCTTTTGCATGTTGTAACTCAGCATTTGTGTTTATAAACCTCTGGGGTTTCGGTGGTGTGAGTTAAATATGTGACAAAGGGCACCGTGGCCTTTCATGCTCGCTGCTGTGCCAGTCTCAGTAGCATGTGATCACTGGAAATAGCAGCTGTTCAATGCCAGCGTGTTTACAGAGTGTGTTTGTGTGATGTTCCAGGTGCAGAACCCCTCCTGGGTGCCTCATCAGCCCTACATCATGCAGCACCCGGTAAGAACAAAACCTCCCAACCGTCTCATCATCACAACTCTCAATTCCTTTTTTTTCCTATTTCATCAAAAGATTTCCCTCTGTGGTTGTAACGGAATTGAAACATTTTTCAGAAAACAGATAGACACAATATGGGAGAGTAGTAGTTACACATAAGGTGACAGTGATCCTGGAGGATTTACAGTACTAAAGTGTTTGCATAGGAATGTAAAAACGACTGCTTTGGAGGAGGCTATGTGAAGCTGTGTATTTGGTGACAGATGCCGAATATTTTATAACAGATGGGTTTGAATTGAGAGAGAAGAGTCCTTTCTTGCTTTGAAAATGAGCCAGCGTAGATGAGAAAACACTGCTAGATGCATCAGGCCGGCCAAGATGCTTATAGACAACTTGCTCAATTTGTGACTGTTCACCTTCTGGTGTGGGCATTAGATGTGAAGTGAGATTACTCACTGTCTATTTGCCTAAAATCCAATCCTGCAAAACACATCATGTGTTAACACCCTTGGTATTCTGAGTATTTCAGATTTACAGAAGAATATTCCTTCAGTGGCTTTTTGTATACGTACTCATCTGCTCTCACTTTTATTTTTAGGGTACTGTGCTATCGCCCTCTATGGACCCATCCATGTCAATACAGCCTACTTCCATGATGGCCCCTCTAACACAGCAGATGAGTCACCTCTCTCTGAGCAGTGCAGGGACGGTAAGAGAGCTCTCCACATGATCAGAAATTAGTTTACACAGTCTAATTATTTGAAGATGAAGTGTTCAGAAGCGCTTCTTTACAGAAGCAAAGTGTGCTATTGTGGACAGGGGCTGCAGCAAAAGGTATTTTAGCCACCTACAAAAATCAATATCAGTTCGTGAGTAGGATAAATTCTGACTTTTTCATAGCCATACTTCTCCTAAAGACTCCAGACTCCTTTAAAAAAACAGCAATTTTTCCACAGGAGTTGCTTGTCTCCCACTCCCTAGATTGGTTAGTTTGTTTGTTATTGTGTGACTTTAGTGAATATGAGCCAGCTTCTTTAAACACCAAAGTCCCATAATAACACAAACTTACCAATTGAGGTAGTTGTATACCAGCAACTCCTGTGTTCTGTGGTGTAAAACTACTGTTTTGTCAAAGGAGTCAGTTTCAGTTCCCATTGGAAAGGGCTGTCTGACAGGTAAAGCACTGAAAATATAGCAAATGTAATGTATACCTGTCCTCCTGTATACTTGTCTGTTTCGCCCAACTGAGGAGGTAATGGGTAATACACTGACTGCTGATAGGTAACTTATGCAACCCCAAAATATCCAAATGATCCTTTTAAGTTGCATGCTTAATAATGGATATTTCCCTCTTTTTATTGTGCAGTTTATGGCTGCCAGCACAGCTATGCAAGGAGCATATATCCCACAGTATGCACACATGCAGACTTCAAATGTTCCTGTAGAGGTACGAGAATTTACGTGATTGCCGCCTGGTGTGAATCAACATTTTTTAAGACAATAGCTCATTGTTATTTTATTCTCTTTTCCAGGAAAATGGCGCACAGTCACAAGTGGACTCATCCGGCAATCATTCTCCATATTCCTACCAACAAACAAAGTAGTGATGAGGTAACTTTTGGACAACAGCTAAAACAATCACGTCTACAAGAGCAAAAGATGCTAAGGATCTTTTCATTGTTTTGCAAAGGTTCTGCAAATGTTTAAGTGAGACTATTTTTGGTATCATTTTCAGAGAGAGTATCTGAGTTCATCAAAGGATTTGAATTATATATATTAAAGGAAAAAAAGATTTGAAAAAGTTTTATTTTCATACTAGAAAACGTTTATTTTTTACCGAGGATTGCCGCAGGATACAAGGAAGAATCATGTGACTAGTTGTTCAAAGTGCATGACAGTAAATATGTCTTTTGTTAATATTTCTGATTTTCTTTTTCTTTTTTCTGAAGACTTTTTTTTTCAGCCAGACATTTTGAAAATGATGTTTTTGTGCTTGCTGTGTGAGTGTTGCTATGGTGAAGTGTTCCGTGTTGTTATCTTGTAAAGTGATTTTTCTTAGTTCTTTAGATTGATCTTGCTGTCTGATTAAAATTTTGCCTTCATAGTTTTTGATACAGAAGTTGTACAGACCACCACAGAGAGCAGCAATAAGCAAAAAAAAAAATATGAGCGCTATTGCCTTGGAAAAGAGCTATGTAGGGCTTTTCTTTTCCTTTTTAAACAAAATGTGTTGTTGCTTTTCCCCTCCAAAACTGATAGAAAGGTAGAAGATATTTTAGAGAAAACGTTTTAAATGACTCCACATCTGATGATTTTATTGGATGTAATATTTATTGAGTAAAAAGACCTTACATGTTTCTGAATGTTGGAATGTGTTACCTTTTGAATCTTGCCTTTTTGATTACTTGGTGTTATAGAATAGCTGAAATTGAACTTGGTGGGGTGGGGGAATGAAAAGGGGCAAACCTTTGTTGGTCGTGTTTTTGTCTTTTTGGGTGATGTAGATTTTTATTTTGGTGGTGTCTTTTTCACTTTTTATTTGAAAAAAACTAACAGGAAAACAGACTTATGATTGTGCAAAAAAAAAAAAATCATCAAAGCCTTGTAATAGAGCAAAAGTTCAGTGAGTTGGGGGGTAAAATGGGATGAATATGTGTACTTTATTGCACCTCGCTCTTTGATAGAAAACAAACAAACTAGGCACTTTCAATTGTAGTTTACTTCACCAAAGATTGTGAGCTAGTACACTGAGGAAATCATTTTAACCAGGACACAAGTGACTCTGCAAATTAGACTGCAGTTTGGACAGTGTGCCTTTTTTTGTACAATTACATTTAATTTTCATAGGTAATAGTACAGTACGGACACAAACATGAAGGAAGGCCTGGATCCAACAAGTGCCACAGATTAATTTCATACTAAAAGAAAACGGGAAATGCAACTTTAAAGTAATGATATAAAAGAAAAGACAGTGCTACAACCTTTTTTTTTTTTTTTTTTTTAAAAAAAAAAAGAAAAAGAAAAGAAAAAAGGCAGTTAATTTTTGGATTATAGTGGATTAAAGCAGGCTTTGTGATTATGGTAACCTCTAGTAAGCCTGTGATTCGACCTGGTGGTCAGTCAGACCAGTTATCTACCTCAGAGTTTTCGTTCTCCTCTGTACTAGGTCGGGTTAGCAGGTCCAGCCCGCCCTTCCAGACCAAATGCCACGCTCAGGAGCTGGCCACATACAGCTGTTTCTTTATGGGTTGTTTTGAATATTTTTATGATTTCCTTTAGACCTATTTTTTTTATGATGTGTTATTGTAATCATTAGGTTGGGCAACAACATGTTTCTACTCATGTTCACACATTCAGTTTTTTAAAAGGGCTGCTGCTTTGATGGCAATAGATTCCAGATTTTAAAGACCAACAATGACAACAAAGCTCCGTGGTGTTCACTGGATCTGTGCTCCTTTAAACAAACATTTTTGTTGCTTTGTCGAGGGTCTAGACAAACTCGCAGCAGCATTTCCTCTGTGTGCAACGCATGTAAAGGACCTCTGTGATTATACTTGAGATTTTTGTGTAATGCCTGAGACTGAGATATAATACTGTCTTGTGAGGTTAATGCTGCTAGTGGTGTCTAAACCAAGTGCCATAGTATCTGGGTCAAGAGTTGCAGAGGTGCACATAAGAAAAAATACCAATTTAACTAACCACCATGTTGAACAGTCATTAAGTTATATGAAAAAAAGTTCTAATTTATGAAGATTGTTGTACAGACAGCTTGAGGAAATAAGAGATTTTCATAGAGCTATATGAAAGTTTATTGTTTTTATTTTTTTTTTTACTTGTGCCACAAAATTGCCAGTGGTAACTTGTATGTACAGTTTAAGGAATCTTTCCTCTGTAATTTTGTTTAGTAGTGTTTGTTAAAGCCAAAGACTTCTGTTTTCTTAGTAGAATGTTTATTCTTTACATTTCTTTGACATTTTTGAATAAAATTTTCAAATTTTTCAACTTTTAATCCATTGTTGGTGTAATCTTTTTTAGAAGTGCTTTTGTTCTCCCTCCTGAATCCTGCATGGACATGTTTTCCAGTTGGTTTCTAACCTTGGATTGATGCTAAAATTATGTAAATAAATAATTTACTAGCTTAGTCAGCCAGTAAAATGTTTCTTTTGTAATAGTTGAACAATACATTTTAATATGAGGATGGTTATAACTGGAGCTTGGCTGCAGCTTCAGAGGGCTGAAATCCAAGCAATGTCTCTCACTTTGTCTCTCACATTTGATTCATGTTTATTAAGAAATCTGGCCTTGTCTGAATTTGGAAAATATGCACGTGTTAATGAATTACCTTTCTTCAGACAGTTTGAAAATGATGTCTTGCACCCTTTATCTTTCCAAAACATGAAGATTGCCAACAGAAAATATATTGACAAATATTGCAACACATAAGGGATAAAAAAAAAAAAAAAAATTTAAAAAAAAGCTTGACCACAACCAAAAATTGTGGTTATGCTGTTGATATATTCTCATCTTCATTCTTATTACTTAGTACTTGAGATAACTGGGGATTCATGGACACCTCACTGATGAAATATTTTGGAGAAAAAAAATCTGAAAATGTGAAGAGCCCTCTACGGGGCCCTTAAAGTGCGTCTTTAAATTGAAGAATGCAATTTGCACGCTTGCTATGCATGCACTATAGCTCTGTTGAGTACCTGTGAACTGCTATGCTTTAAACCCAAAGGGGAAAGACCAAGCAGGGATTATATAAACATTGTCACATGGCATTCTTGACAACATGTGTGGCCTTGAGTTCTGGGTATCAGGAGGTATGGCATAGGGTGGGTGGATGGGGGCGACTGTGAGCAGGCCTTGCCACGGCAGATGGGTCCCCACAGTCTCCTGCAGGGTGTTGTGCCACCCTACGGGAAGCCACCAGCCCCAGACGAGGAGCAAAACTCACGCTCCAGCTGTCTGTGTTTGTGCCACCTGCGCCTACGAGCAATGGAGTTAAAACCCACTCTCTCCTGTGAAGAACAACCCCCCTGCCCCTGAGGCCCACTACTGCCCCCTGCCTCCTCACCTACGCAGGTGGGAAGTTACCTGTCATGTATAATGTCCTGCCTGCTAGTGCCCTTAAGGGTGTTTTTAACTAATATTCACTGTGATTGGTCAGGCAGCATTGTTGTTTTGGTAGCATGATTTATTTGACCTGATTATACATATTTATGACCATATCCAGGCTGTGGGCGCCACATTACCTGATCATTCATTATTTGTCCAGAATAAATATACAATATGTCATATATCATGCAGTATTGCATGATTTTGTAGTAAGACGGCAATTAAAGGGTAACAACAATTATTTATCAGTCAATCTATGGTTTATTTTTTGGTTTATTTATAAAACATTGACTTTAGAAAGTTACTTTCGGTTACTTTGAGAAAAGGTAATAATTATTATATTTGTTTTATACTAATGTACTATGTACCAAATCAGTGAATGCCTTTATTATATATATATAACTGTTTAAGTGAACACTGTGTGTACAGCACCACCTAGAGGTTTCTGTGTAAAAAAAACAAACATAATCAGAGCCTCAAGGACTTTATATTTTTTAATAATAGTAACAAAAATGGGCCGAATGACAAGGACACTTTTCCAAACATTAGCCTACATTTGCATAAATTGCCAATCTGCATGATTTTTTATAGCAAGATCGCAGATTACAGTGGTAAACATGCACTTGGTTGTTGCATGTCATCTAAAAATCAAAGTAGCGAAAAGTATGAGTTGCCGTGAAGCCGTGTGTGTGTGTGTGTGGGTGAGCTGAGCTGAGCAGTGAAGTGTTGGGGCCATGTTTGTGAGCCTGTACTGTGTGTTTGTGTGGGAGGGATCTAGCTCACGTTGCTGCTGCTGCAGACACTTCAGAGTCGAGCTACAGTCAGTTTGTCAGTTTGCTGCTGCTGCTACATGATTATTTGTCTTCGCTGTCATGGAGTCACTGAAGACAAGTCGCAGCTCTTTATCACTAATATGCGGTGTGTTTGTGCTGCTTCTCCAGCTGCAGTTGAGTCTGACGGGAGGTAAGACTTAGTAAATCTCAATCTTTGCTCTTGGGCTAATTTGGTGTGTTTTTTGTAGGCATAGCTATGGTTGAATTTAGCCTTGCGTAGGCCCGTGTGTTACACTAAGTGCCCTTAACTCTTGGCTCTTTGTACTTGTGTTTGTTTAGTGTCTGGTTACTGTCAATAAAAGCAAGTCAGTAGCTGTTAAACATTTATATGTGACACTGTTGGGCTAACATAATTTTCCCTGCACGTCGACACAGTTATTTGCATAAAGTAACACAAGTTGTAGGTCGACGTTAGCATGCAAGTAGTCAAAAGTTCGGCGCTTCCCTTTATTGCGTAACCGTGTCTTTGTAACGCAAATGAAACGGATGATAAATCTAGTTTCCCTTGTTTTTTAGTGGTGGTGATTTGCAGGACAACATTTTTCTTATTTCGCCTCAAGGTGCCCTTATGGTCAGTGGTGAAAGAAGTAGGTACTTATGTAAAAGAAACAAAGGCGAGATGTTGAGATGTGACTGAATTAAACGTATAAAACATTAACTTCTAAATAATTAAAGACGACAAGTAAAGGGTTCATTATGCAGAATGGGCAAATTCAGAATAATTTATATTGGAGCCTGACAGATATATTGGTTGAGTGATATTATCGGCTGATATCGGCTTTTAAAGGCATATCGGTATTGTTTTGGAAACTGTCCAATAATGTGTCATTATGAAAACCTTTGACCAACAAATGATGTTGAAAATGTTGCTTAACGTGATTATGAACTGGTGTTCATAGCTTTTTTTTTTTTTTTTTTTTTTTTTTTAAATTATAGCTAGTAATGATATTCCTACTTTCTTGTACTTTCTTTTATTCCGACTTTAATTCTTTATTTTCTCAATTATCCTTTATAGAATTGGCTGACAATGAAATACAGTAAAAACAAATGTGTGTGAGAGATTCTGGGTACAAATGCAGAGTGATCAAATAAATGGCGCAAAATTCTTTTTTAAAAAGGTCTATTTTCATTCTAGTTAAAAAAAATACGGCCAACATATCAGTTACAGATAAATTTTCCCACTAATTTAAACATTAATGTGTGAGTAATGGCGGTCAGTGTTGCTATATCTATGGGCATTTTAAATGTAAAGTAAGTTTATTAGCACCTGAAACACTGCAGATGATGACAATTTCTAAATATATGTAAATAAATAGATATATACAAAATAAATCCACTTATGAATTATGATAAAGCTGACCTGCAGTATGTTAAATTAGAAATAGTAAAGTAAAATACTTGTATTTATGTTAACAATCTAGATACTTTTTCCACCGCTGCTTAAGACAGACAACAGAGCTCAATAAAGGGAAAAGTAATGTGATTTCATATAACAGGTGCAGCAGTATAGAAGAGAAAATATAGGAATAATCTAGTAAAGCATGACACTGTTTGCCAAACACAATCAGAAACTGCATTTGGCTAAATGAACCTTGTTGCTGATAAAGAGGAACAGTGGTCACAAGTTGAAACTAACCAACAGGGCGGTTTCTCCTGTACAGACATTAACAGTTTGTTGGGGGTTGAAAAATGATGCAAAGCTGTTGCAGCATTTTAAATGGCGATTTGGTTGTTGTTTGTCAGGTACATTTCATAATGGGTTTTGTTTATTTTCCTCCTGTACCTTCTCAGTCCTCCTACACAGATGCACACAGCTAAAAGAAACCTAGATTGGTCCAGGTGCCCAATCTTTCCCTTCACTGTGTCCTGTGTTTTTTTTTCATCAGATTGCCCTGCAGATGGACGCATGTGGGTGCCGTTTGAAAACAGATGTTACCACTTTGTCCACGGGGAGGAAGACAAAATCAAAAGCTACACTTTTGAGAGAGCAAAAACCCTCTGCCAAGGATTTGGTACCTGACACATTTATCTTTCAATAACAAAGGGACAAATGGACTACATGTATTCTCAATGTATGTGTGTATTATTCAGGTGTCATAGGTTGCTTTGCTTTTTCTAGAGCTTTTGACCATCGAGAGCGCTAAGGAGAATGACTTTGTTATTAAATATAGCCCAGAGGTGTGGAAAGGCAACGTCAACGTGTGGCTGGGAATGTATTATGACACGAACAGTAAGTACCATGTGACCGGAGGGCTGTGAAAACATGCTGCCAACTCCCATTAGATAAAATCGTATTCTTTTTAAAAATCAGAAAGGGAAAAATTACGACTATTCAATATTGTTTGAAGGTAATTAGGTGAAAAACCAACACCAACACGCCAACTCTCAGTGGCTCTCAAATGTTTTCATTCCAAATAGCATTAGCCAACATCCATTGTCCATGATTATATTTCTCTTTGTGGTGTTGGATATACTGTTAATTATACAAGGAATGTTCAACTAATCTACATGATGAGCTTTTTCTGATGTCTTGAAAATGTTAAGAGCAAAGACCTTGAAGACAGGAGCTTAAGAACGAACCTAACTCAAGAGTAAAGATTGATAATCTAAGATCAAAACGTATCTAGTGTTGCTTGATTGCTTTTTGTTATTTACCTATTTTCATGGAATGTATTAGATTCAGAGAAATGAAGCACTGCCTGTCAGCTCGCCTCCGATTTTTTGCTAGTGCCAGCCAGATTCTTTTCAAGGCTTGCATGATAACACTGACTCATCCTTGTCTTTAAAACCTAGCAACAGTTTTTTGAAGCAGCCCTTGGAGGCATCATGATTAAATATGAATCCTTTGGAGGGAAACATTTACTTTTAACATTAGTTTTTAACACAGTTCAGTATAGATTAGGCCCCGTTTGGCATGATCTGTGATGTGGCTGTGTTGTTGCTGCCTGTCAATGATTGGTGTTTCCTGTTAGTTGACAACATGAAGTGGTTAAATGAGCAACCTGTAAGCTTCAGCAACTGGGAGGACACCTCGTCTCCACCAGACCTCGTGCCTTTGGATATATGTGTGGCTCTGCACACCAACACAGGAAGATGGGAAAATGTCAGCTGTCTGCAGAAAGCTGAGAATGGAGTCGTCTGTGAGACCAATCAGAGTAAGATTCAAGTTTCGTTAAGGTTCAAATGTCTTTGCACCTTGCTCGGTTATTTAACTGCCAGAGTCCATGTGATAGGATGGAGCTCTATCACATGGACACGATTTTCAAATTACACAACATAATCAAGATAAAATTATTTTTTTCCATTTCCCAACGATGCTCGTGTTTTGTCTTGGGTTATTTATCCAGCACAGCCCTGTTTTTAAAATTTTTTGATTAAAGGTTCAGAGTTTATGGAAAATCACTTTTCTTTAAAACTTAGTTGATCTTATTTATTTTGATCACATTTATTTCTATATATTATTTTTTATATTCTATATATTATTTATGTTTTGTTCATATTTACGATTAATGAAAATCACTGTTAAAAAGATAAAAGA
>JAOWBC010000002.1:12261094-12305832 GCA_028566105.1 Hypoplectrus providencianus | reverse complement strand
ATAATCACAATTTAATGATTAAAATTTCTATAAATAAGAGTTTATGAATTTATCAAGTGAATGAGTAACTGTATATAATATTAATTTTAGTATTGACAATAAAAATAACCCTGATAATGATTGTTGCCCTGATCAAGCTGCCCCACCATGAAGCAGGGAGTTCAGTAAATGTGATTTCAGAAAACACTGAGATTGTTTACCACTCTCCTCACAATGTGTTTTATTTTTCTTCAGAAGCAGAGGAAGCCAAGTCGAGTAAGTAAACCTTTGAGCTGTTTTTGCTGTTTCTTTACCTATTCCTCTGTGATTTCGTGTTTATAGCAGCGACCTTCCTTGCATTGTTCCTTGTTCTCCTCAGAGCCCAGCGCGCTGCTCTCCGCCCTGGTCATTCTCAGCGTGGTGGCTATCATGGGAGTCTCGGCAGTGATTTGGTTCCTTCACCAGAAGCACAACCTTGGCTCCTCTATCCTCACGGCCTTCGAGTACCACCCTCCGTTCCGAGTCCTGGACACAGACCGGTCCTGCCTGGTGGAGGCTGAGGAGACTGACAGCGTGCCGTAGGAGAACTTTCTCCATCTTCCACAACAGGAAGCATCAGATCCTCTGTGTTCATTCATGCATAGAGAAGTCCGCTCTTAAAAAATGTATTTGAAGTAGTTTTGGGTTAACACACATTAATGTCACCGTTCAGAGTAATGCAGTGTGAGAAATCTGATGCCAGGCTAATACTCACTGTGGCACATAATCCTCACTAGTTCTGCTTTATTATCATCTGCGCTAACAAAGAATCATCTGTACATTTTTCAGATTAGTGCATCAGTATATGCAGCCTGGCCTGCATGTCAAGTAACATCTTTATTAACAGTTGCTACACATTCTTGGATAGCTTTTGGGATAATTGTTGCTTTTTTGCATATTAAAAGTTTCTCACTATTGCTCTCGGAAAGAGGATTAAATAGAGAGCAAAGCTGTTATACCTTTTGTGAGCAGACACAAATGTTCAGTGACGAAGTATTGTATTACCATAAACATTAGGGACTATCCAGAGGGGAAGCGAGGTCAAAATGGTCAGTTGATGCGGGAGAGTCTAAGATAACCTGATGTTTAGTATTAAGCTCCAAATATGCTAGATTGCACATTACACAGAATGCAACCAATCATGTTTCCATTGCACGTTCTGTGTCCAGTAAATGTTCGTGTCTGCCAAACCAATGAAGTGCTCATTTAAGACAGTATTATCCTCAATCACAGGCCATCATGGGCACATCCACTTGATCGATTGATCATAGTGAGGTAGATTTGCACAGTCCGAAAATGGATTTTTTCCTTTAAAGTATCACTTTGAAATGGAAAGCTGTCCTGAACCAGTGGTGCCAGAGAAGTGCTGACTCATTTCCTAGCAGTCTGTCCTGGGCTGCAGTTTTTATTGTGACAAAGTTGAACCAAAAAGTTCTGTTTTAAAATCACATTGATGAAACTCTTCATTCCTTCCAGATTAAGTGGCTTTCATAAAATAGATCTACATTTTTTTTCCGTCCTTTAATGTACAGTTTACCTGGTGCAAAAGATACAATATGTATTTTTTTTTGTTTCCTTGCTGACCTATGAGTTTCAAGTTTGGCATTGTTTTGCTTTCTTTTTCTTTTTCATGATTTTGGTGTGGTGGTCCTCCTGTGACATTAAAGACAATCATATTTGATTATGTGGTGGTTATACTGCAGAATGATGACTAAAGACTTTATAACAATGTGTAAAATACCCCTCTTAATACTGTTGTACACTTTTAGCAGCATGAATGTTTTGTGCAATATTTGAGATTCAATCCCCTGTGTGATTTTCATAATAAAGTATGTTTGACTATAAGCACGGTTTCCATTGTTCTTTTTAACTGATCAGATTCGTGCAATAACAGAAAGTCATTCAGGCCATATGTTGGCTGTAAAAAATCCAGTAAAGCCTGGAGTTGTCCAGCAGCAGTGTGAAAACTTTGGAAGTTGAGAAAAAAATCAAAAGACTACCCTCCATTCTGTGTGATCGATCTAACATTTCAGCTAAATATATATGTCGGCACATAATTGAGGCGAAGAAGGGTGAATTAGGACACTAAAAATGAGGCTGAGTCTAATTAGTTCTTACAAGATATGTGGATCACTGTCATCTGAGAGGTGCCACTCCTTCCAAATGTCCAGTGGCTGTGTTGACATCTCAGCAGGAGACGGGATGAAAAGGAGCAGAGAGAAGTCAGCAGGAAATCTTCTTTCTTTCTTCTTCCTCCTACTCAGGCGCATCTAATTTTAGACTTCCAAGACGTCTGTGATCACACAAACTGTCTTTAAATCTCAGCTGCATATACCTCTTTTGCTGTCTGTTTATCTCAGTTTATCTCTTTTTAATATTCAGTCATGAACAATCATAGACGTTTGTGCACCCTCAGTTATTGAAGTAGCACTAATAGAGAACCGCCTTTCCTTTGGGTATTCCAAGTAATTTCCAGTTTTGGCCACAAGGTGGGATAGTGAATCACATTTCTGTAAGGCTCTTCCCCTTGACATTGCAGGGAAGGGATTTTATTCCGCTACTGTAATGAATGAGGTCTAGAAACATGGAAACAATCATTTTGATGTGGTTGTTAGAGCGTTTGAAGTCAAACAATGATCTGTAAGGACACTGGTTTCCAAAAATGACACAACACTTAAACCTCAGAGGCAACACGTTTAAAAGAGGAACACACACTATTTATACAGAAGATTAAATACAAGATTAAGAAGATTTGAAAGTACAGAAAGCATATTTTGCCTCAGAGCAGAGCTGAGAGTCATCTTGTAGATTAATAAACACATTTGGGGTCATCATGTCACTATGGCAGCCAATAATCCTAAAGCTGGATGAGCAAACAGCCGAATGGGACTGAGCCGCAGCATAAGACCAAGACTGTAGTGTAGGTTTCTGTGTGGCTGTTAGGAGATTTTAAACTGTTGATTGTCTAAAGTTAGAACTACAATTCACTCCCTTGATTGCAAATACTTGCAAAATAAAAAAATAATGACGAAACAGAACTTGAAGGCTTATTTCCAGATTTGAATTTTAACAATAACCAGACCAACAAAAATCAAAACACAACCTACTATCAGTCTGGAAGTGATTGACAGGCCTCTGTGATTAGACGTCAACAGAATCGGACAGATCTGTCTGTTCACTGTGCATCAGTATGCCATTATAAACTATACTGTGGTATAAACACTGGAGCAGGAGCGGAGCTACACACTAAATATCCAGGGCTCAGTCTCTTCCTGAGGGGGCGGGGACATGCTGCCACTTAGATAGGTTTCCAATTTATGGCAGCTTTATGCACCATTTTCAAATCTTACAATAATAAGAGGCAAAAACAGTGTAGTTGCCAGTGAAAAAAATTACCCTGTGTAGTATACACCCAATCTTTTATCTAATTATTCACCAACTGTCATCAGCTTAACACCACACTGTTGTGGATGTCTTATTTTGACACTTGATCTGATGTTGCTAGTTTTAAGTTATACAACATAAGGAGGGTATTTGGAGGAAAAAGCAATCTTTAAATCTATTTTTGTTTGTTATGCTGCACTAGAATGAATACAGGATTAATGTATAGCTGATACATATTTAATATCTACATCTACATACATACCATGATGATCTGGACAGCTCTAATTGTAAATCACAAGATGTTTTTTAAATACTCCTCGTTACTTATCCTGTTAGGCTAACAGAGGGAACAGTGTAGCAGTAGCAGTAATAGTGGCAGTCGTAGCCTAGAACAACCTGCCATCACAGTGTTAGGGTGTACCTATAGGTAGCAGTGTTTCCCCTACTGTAGAACTTTTTCTCCATTAAAGATATTATAACCATCAATGACTTGAAGTTCTTGAGCAAACATTCAGGGCTGGAGCACCACAAGCCACTTTCCTGCTCCGCCCCTGCTCTGGAGTAAACCAGACAGTGGTGGAAAAAGTATTCAGATCCCTTACTCAAGTAAAAGTATTAATACCACACTGTTTTATATACTCTAAATGTATTATTAGATAGTTGAAATCATTGCATGTATGCAAGCAGCCCTTTACTGTTGGGCTATTTTTAACTAATTAATAAACTGTTATGTTGTTTCATTTCTAAAAATGCATCTTCATTTATCATGTACAGAAAATGGAACTCAAATTGCACCTAAGTACAGTTCTTGTGTAAGTTTACCTAGTTACATTCCAACCATGGAGCGTATATGATCAGAAATGATGGTTGAAATGCTGGCTGTCATGCATCCAGCTAATTATGTACAGCAACTCATATTTAAAGTTCTGGCCTTTTAAAATGGCTTAATTGGTGAGATGTCAGCAGATATGTATTTCAAAAACCAATATTGACCTCATGTACATGAAACAGGGTGTAATTTATTCAGGATGCAGCTGATTGCTGTGAGCATGCTTTCATTTGTGTTCATGTACACAGAGTCTTTTGTTCCAGGTCTCTAAATTGCTGCCCTCATCTCAGATTTTTTTTAGGCAATTCAAACAGAATTAAGAGTGAATAATGACATGAAAACAACAACGGCAATTGAGTGTGATTGTCAGACTGTATAAGGTAGGATAAACAGATTTGTAATTTGTTTTAATGCGACAGAAAATTGTTTGTCGCCAGTTAGAACAAAGAAAAATATCTATTGACATTCAAAGGGATGGTTTTCTTTAATGTGTTTTCCTGCACTGGCATAATTATCATAATTATAATTATGATAATTAATTGTAACACTAATATACTGAAAAGCCTTTTTTTCAGAGGCATAACCAATGTATTACTGCATTCAGATTGTAACTGCAGTGATTTATGTTGTTCATCTTTTCAGTTTAACTTGGATGTATATATTTTATTACCATGGCGTGGTCTTTTTTGTCTCACCACAATGGCTCTAACGGCCTATTTTCACTCAAATAATAGCACATGAAATTCATTCACACATCTGCCACACCGCAGCTTGAAGCAGGGAGAGGTCGACATTGACCCAGAATGACTAATTAAAATGGACATTGGTATGCATGAATAAGATATGACATGCAGTAGCACGACAGATTGAATAAGAATGAGAATAAGTTCATTAAGCTTCTGAATTTGTGTCAATAAAATACAATAGACTTCCTAATGCCTGCAACTTGTAAATAAATAAGGAACCCGATGAGCTTTCTGCAAATACAAAAGGCCAGAGTCAAATCAGTCAGAAGTATTTCCTGCCTTTCTGGTTTCACCCTGTCTCTATTTCTAAGCGGGACTCGGCTACATATCAGTTATTGCTGCTCGGCTTATCCTCTATTCATGTTCCTGTCTTCTTCCTGGGAAAGGTGTCTGTCTACAGTGGTGTAGAGCATCTGTTTCTCATGTCCTGGAAGTCTCATGTTTCTCCCCCATTCACTGTCCTGGAACATGCTCCAATTAACAGAGGAAAACAAATGCCACTATTTAGACGACTGCTCGCTGACCTAGAGAAACAGTAGTATACTCTAATACATTATGCCAAGACATGGCACTCCATGCTTTTATATCCTGCAGGGTCTCATACAGAGACGTCATTATCTGTATCTGTAGCAAAAAACAACAACACTTTCCCTGTCTGTATTCTGATTGAAGACAGATTGTGGTTGTGCTGGAGGTCACCTTCAATCAGGAAAGTATTGTATTTTCTTTTTTCGTATTGATTGGCAGTGCAATTATTGTGCCTTTGAGGCATCAGATTGATTTCATATTGGCATATAATAAATCGTAATTTATTTCTCGTTCTCATCCTAGGGGATGAGGCACAGACATGACAATCATGTTTTTCTCCCGCATAATAACCTTATTAGTGCTTTACCTAATAACAGCTATACCCATACTACAGGACTATACAGTAATCTTTATTACAATTTATTTTAACATTTTGATTGAATAACATATTGAGATCATTAAGGTGTGATTTTCTTGCAAGAACCTGAACCAGTCAGCCTGAAGTCTGTAGAATACAATCCATAGACCAAGACATCTCTAAGGCACCATAATGCATAAATCACAATGGTATTTTGCCTTTTATAAATATTACATCTGCTTTCATTTATATATTACACAATTCATATTGTGATTATAGTAAAATTTTCATAAATTGTTCAGTCCTACTAGTAATGTACGGTTAAGAAGCTACTGTCGAATGTGTTACAGTCTTACATTCATACATCACGCTCAAATGATGACTGATTTGGGAAAACTGGTGCCTCCGAACTGTTAAAACACTGTACTAGATTTTAACCTGCATGTCCCACATACACATATGAAAACAAGCAAAGTTAAGCGATGAATGTACCCAGTTTTGGGCTCAGGCTATGTGCCATTTTCTAAATCAAATGCATGTGCAGTGCTGAAAGGCTTTGGTGTTAAAGGGATCAGAGCATTGTGTGCTGACATGATTAAAATCTGTATTATTCAAATATGTCAGGGGGGGGGGAAATCAATGACAGAGAGTCCAACTCCTGTGCCTTACGGGTGTACTGAGCTTTCTGAGGACTGATAGAAAAATAATAATTAAAAACAAAAGCACCATCTTAATTTGTTTTCCATCAGTCTCTAGAGAGATCATCTTTGCTGTGTCTTTGGTATCTCATTATACTTTCTAATCAAGACTGTTTAAAAATCCCTTTAAAGGAGACAGACTGTTTGCCCTTCCCCCAGCATGCTGCTGCATTGCAGCCATCGACTGCGACTTAGTATGTTACAAATGACCAAGGTAGGCTGACATTTTGATTGTGCAATGTGAAAAAGCATGGCCGGCAAAAGCTTTTGAAAGTGACGCTGCCCTGATCTCTCCCATCGCTCATTCTCCCTAATGAAGATTGTCCAATACAATTAAAAACCCAGGTATCCTGTGGCTCGGGTGACAAATTCATCAAATCATTTTTTCCCTCTCTCACCATGTGTGTTCATCCAGTCAGGCGTGTGTTTCACTCAGACTGAATTAGGAAGGGAGAAAAATCAATGAGCATAAGGGATGGTAAACAAGCAAATAAACCAGTTTAAATAATATGTGTCTTTGTAAAAGCTTTTTCTTTCTGCACATCTTTAATTCAAATGAGTCTTCGTGCCTTATACAGGAGCCAATTAGCTCAGCTACACGTACAGTGAGCTTTGGAAAAAAGGTGCCATGAAGTGAAATCCATCCACTAAACACATCTTTGACAAAAGCTGTTGCAACCTGCTGTAATAATAGGAGAGTATTTGTTTTATCCATTCAGAAATTAAACACAGAAATGTTGTACAAGCAAACATTGATCTACTATAACAACTCATTACAAAACCTTTATATAATTTGTGATATTCAAACAGTACACAGGACTACATCAGTCCACATCAGCGCTACAGGTTCATATTGTTGCATTGTTTTAATTACATTGTGTCCAGTAAATGTTTGTTATGGAGTCTAATGATGAAATGAAACCTATTTGATGTTGCAGACTGTACGCTTGCTTAATGATGAGGAAAAAAAGGCAGATGGTTGGAGTCACTTTATTGGATGCACAGGAGGCACTGTAATGCCTTGTTAATAGTTTCTATATTGCATTCGAGCTTCATGTGATCCTTTAGCAGGCCACATTTTTAAAAGAAGAGTCCAGGGAAAGGGATATTAAATTGACATCGATACGTACAATCGCTGAATTTTACCATTTCAGCTCCTCTGTTTAAGATGTATAGACTCCTCTGTGGCAGCTGCAGCAGAGCCAAACATTAATGTAAGCATGTGACAGGATACATTTATTTGCAGCCTTAGTTGCTCCTACAGTATTTACAGGATGGTTGCATTGTGTTTTCCCCTCTTCATTTTTTTTAAAACTATTTTTTGTTGTTCCGTTGTAATTTAGTTTGATGATTTATTTTCGTATCTACTTCCATCAAATTCCCACCTTTTGTTCTTTACTGCTATTGCATGTTACTTTTAATTCTATATTTTGCAGTGTTTTTTCTGAATTTAATTGCTGTGACGTGTCTGTTTTTGCTTGTTGAATGAGATAAACCTAAACTGTTCATACATTATTATCATATGTCAAAGAAAAAATCCTATTCATAAAGATTATTTCGTCTGACGATAAATTTAGCATTCAGACATTATACTACACTAATAAAGCTCCCTGTCACTGTCAGCAACGCCTACAGTGTCAGCCTTATTTGGTTATCAATTACAAATCAGACTATGTGAGTGTGTGCACTATGACTTAGTACCAGTATCTTTAAAATCAGTTCAAAGGCTTATACATAAACAATGAGTATTTGTAGCAATCTAACTGTAGATTTGTTCTAGAATCATCAAAAGTTAGTATCAGATCATGCATGATTTGCAAATGTAAACATACAATTTCAGAAACTCAGAATAATTGTCTTTGAGAAGTTTCACGGTGATATTTAGGTCTAATAGTTAAACATTTCCCCACTTTAAGTGTCTTCCAGATTTTTCTTGAAATGAACACTCACATAGTTCTGGCACAATACATCATAATCTTAACTTTAATTACTATCCTTAATATTATTGCTTTACAAAGGGATGTGTTCTTACAGATTATTATCAGATCCTGAATTAGGAAATATTTCATATTTTATTCCTGTTGACTGTCTTATATTATGGAGTAATACAAAGAGAAATTAAAACAATGAAACTAGAATGACACAGATATCCCATAAGGCACTTCATCATTGGCATATATAAGCATAATAATTCAGAAAACTTGTAAGAAATACTGTAGAAGTTTTATGATAATGCATTTCGGTACAACCCCCCAAAACAAACATTTTTTTTTTATCCATTAATGTAGGGATATGGTGGAAATGAAAGCACCCCATGCACCTGCTTGTGGATAAGTTAACAATACCGTTTGGCACTGCCTGCATGATAATTTAATTTATGGTATTTTTCCGTTTTACATTGGCCGTGCTACATTATTGAACATCAGCTGCAGTGATCTTACCGATACGAGCACTATTACAGCCGATGCCAACAGTGAGTCTGTGCACTTGCTGGCTGCAGTTTATTTGTGTGAAAACAAAAGTTTGCATTGTACAAGCGTTGAGCTGACGTCACTTCTGTTGAGTTGCTGTGAGTGAAGCAGCGGAGAAGAGTCTCTTCAATCTGCGACCAGAGACCAACACACTCAGTCACACTCCCATCCGGACTCAATTATACTGACCAGATTCCCCCTTTAACATCCTTTAAACTGCGCAAAACTGGGAAGTAAATTAAAAAAGTGTTGCTCCATTTCGCCTTTTAAAGGAATACAGCATTTTTCGACGACAAGGTGAGCTTAAATGTCTCTGTTTGGCAACCTTAGCCCGCTAGGTGTTAGTCACTAACGTACGTTCACTTATGTGGTATTTCACAGATTTCTGTCGTCTGGGCTAACAGCTAAGCTAACGTTTTTTTCCTGTTGTTGTTGGTTTTTTTTTTTTTTTAGCCAAACGAGTAGCATCCCTTCGCACACTTGCCTCACTGAAGCAGTATCCGCTCTCTGAGTTCAACACGGCGATAGGAAAAATTAAGAAAAAAAAAGTTAATGTCGAAGTAGATATTTCGGCTATTTCTAAACTAAACTTTGTTGAGAGGATAACTGTTCATAGGGAGAGTGTTCGGACACGGAGTTGAGAAACTAACGTTAACATGACACCGGTACTTGGCACGGTCAGGCAGGCAGTGCTGCTCAGTCTTGTCATTACCTTACAGCGTGGATCTTGTCTTTGTTGCCAGCTAACCGGTCCACTCTGCGGGTTCACGGTTTGTCCGGAAATGTTAACGGACAGGAAGATGAAAACATAAGTTAGCCTTTCAGACATATTCGGTTATAAGCTCACAGCTCGCCTCTTGTAGGAGTGCATCATACAAAAAAAAGTAGTGGCTGGCTGCGTGTGTGATGCTTGTTGTGGTTTTAAACGTCGTGTGACAACATGTAGTGAAATGATCAAACAGCTGGATTTAATACAGGTGAGCTTTGGTAATGTTTTATCCTCACATTATATGGTTTGCTATTAGTGTTGGAGCCGGGGGCTGCCCACCGGTCTCCCCCTCTATCTTCTCTTTTTGTTGCTTCCTCTTAAAGGAGAGCGCAGCTAATGCAGCAGCTGCGGTCTGGGCTGAAATTTACCCTTTGAGATTATGACAATACCCTCCATTTTTCTGCTTTCATATTAACAACAAGGCATTCGCCATCTTGGGGGTATTTAAATTGCATTAACGCTATCTATTTAGACGGTGTTTTATCTGCAACAAAGTTAGGAAACTTTGGAGGAGAAAAATGAATGATACAACCTCGATTTCTGTTCAGCTGAAACTGAAAGAAGCATTTTAATCACACAAATGTAATGGGGATTTGAGTTCTGTGGAGTTTGATTCATGCTCCTAGGTTTCAAAACTGAATGAATAGCATATGTTGTGAAACTGCAATGCAACCACTTTCCTCTTCCTGTGATGACATGTCACATTTGGAAAATCATTTTTTTTTACAACATTGCAGTGGCTGTCATGATCTGCCACAAACATATATGCCAAATTCAATAGAAACCAGAGCATTTTTAAAAATGCCCTGATTTCCATAAGTGCAGTGTGGTTTTCCTTTGTACTGGGCATATGTTGCTTAATCTAAACAGAAGAAACCATAAAACAAAATGGATCAATGACACATTGTTTGTTTTTTCCTCTCTCTCTAATTTCCACATCTAAAACATTTAAATTAATTTTTCAGTGCAACATTAAAGGGCAGTTTTTTTTGTTTTTTTTTTACAGTATGTTACAGCTTATTGCACCTGAATTAACTTGCGTAAGATGAGAAAACATGAACTGGCCTTTTTATCAGTAGACATCTTGACTTGTCAAAGTTGGAAAAGGATTTGTTAATAATTACAGTGCAGATGGCTTTGAGGTGTTTGGATGTCCAAGTTAACCATGGCAGTGAGATAATGATAGATATAATTTTTTTTGTCATACAACAGAACTGCATCTCAATTTCTCAAAGTCAGTTTTTTCAATTCAACCGCATGTTTTAAACTGCAAATGCCCTCTGGGAGATGATACGTTTTCCTCAAAAAGTAATTGAGGATGCATTTTCATTGTACTGACATGTTCTTTTTTAGTTGGCAGGATTGTTATACCACAAGCCTGATGGACTGAGTAGTCGTTGATATTATTATTTATGCTTATGTTTTTCCTACTGTGACATGTCAAAATGTCTATAAAAAGGCCCAAAGATTTAAAAACCTGGATATGAGCTTGTAAATGGTCCCTTTCAAACTTTGTCATGACAGCATTAACCACGCATTTTATACAGGAGTGTGTAGCGCATGATGATTTGTGAACAATTGGGCTCATTCAGCATGTAGAGCTTATTTTAATGGTGTAAATTTAACTTGCGTCATTTAGTTTGTTTTGGCAGGCATCTTTTGTTTGCTGCACAGTGGAGCTGATTTGCCTTTACAGATATAATTGATAGTAATGAACTCATGTGTGCCCTTTGCACACACAGGCCTTAGTAAAATGGCAGTAAACATTATACCTGGTAAAGTCCATCATTTAAATGGCTTCAGTAGCCAAGGCAGCAGGATAAATCAGATCACAGCCTTGATGTGTTATGCATGCATCCTGTAACTGCCAATGAATCAAAACACAGGTAGAAGGTCACTAAATTTTCCTCATATTTATTCAGAGTAAACGTCCTTGAAAACCTCTGCAAGATGACAATGTTAAGGTGCTGTAAACCTAGATTTTAATATGAGCTTTTAACATAGACAAATCAAAGCAGTCAGCAACTCAGCATTTGAATGTTAAGGAAACATTGCAGGTCTCTGCTCTGCCAGGAGAGAAGGAGCTCATGGTTTGATATTTTATGAATTTAAATAACTAGCCTACTATATGACCAAGGGCAGTAGGAAAATAATGATACACTTGAGTATCCCAATGTTTTTTGATACTGTTTTGGTTGTCTGTAACGCTGTATCTGTTTTTAACATACAGATTATACCTTTTTATTATATACACTCAATGATACTTGACATATTTCACAATAAGTATTGCTATGATATAGGCCTAGTTGTTACAGGGTCTGAGTTAAATGCAATTGCAAAGTCGCTGTTTTAATTTTTGATAATTCTCCTAAATTTTGATTTTTTTTTAAATGCATAACATTTAGCCTTGCTTACATTACTGCAGTATATCACTATAAATTATGAGATAACCCCTATTCTGATATGACCACGTCACGTTGAAAATAATACACCACATACTACATACTTTTTGTTAGATTTTTGTGCATGAGGTCAAGACACACAGTCGTGGAGATTAAGTTATCTAATATAATTTATCCTAATTTACTTAGCTGCTAGACAAAACCGCATTTGTGTTTTGTTGAATTAGTGCTCACATTTCAAGAGACTATCACATAAAAAAAAATCTGTAGCACCTCTTGTTCTTGCAGAATAGAGAAGGTCTCCCTTTTTGTTCTCCTTTTTTTTAAAAGTGCCGCTTTTTCCTTTGGCCTTTTGAAAGGGACAAAGGGGGAAAAAACAGGACTGCTAATAATTGTGTTTCCTCCAATTTTCACCCTGTCTCTCCTATTCTTACCCTTTCCACAAGTTTGCACTCATTAATCAAAGATGCTGGCCTCCTGCTGAGGGCTGAGCAGGTTCATCAATTTGGCAGCCAGCTTGCTGTAAGGAACAGTGCAGGGGCTCTTAACACACAAGCATAAATAAATCTATGGTCTTTATATGCAAGCCCTGAAGGTTAATACTGTATAATTCAATGTACCCTCTTTGTCTGCTGTGATTGATGTTTTTAAACATGTAAGGCTTGACGGGAGTCCCTTTTTGTAGGTCAGTGTTGACACTTTATGATTGGGTGAGCTTGGGGGGAGCGGCACGAGGGAGGTGGATTATTAGGAATATGTCAGGGAGATTACTCTTTTTCACTCATCTTCCTGATCTATTTTCTCTCCGCCTGGAGATGCTTTTCGTAGTGCTTTATTTGAACCAATGATGCTTCTGGGAGTGAAGTCTCCCTGCTGTGTAAATGGGGCTGACGTTTAAAATGCTGGTGGACTGGTCTATTTGTTTAACTGTTCACATTTATTTGCTTCCGTTGCGGCTGGAATAGCAGGCCATCTGAGAGTGAATGGAAAGGCTCCATAGTCATAAGATAGTTACTGGACCAAAATGAACCCTTTTCAGTTTTTGTTGTAAGGCGTCGCACTCTCACACAAAGACTGCCTCAGCAGCCCTTTTTTTATTGATCCTCATGCATTTAAAATCTGGTCACTGCTGCCACAAACACTTCCCACTTAAGCTGCGCTAGGCATGCTGCTGCAGCCACATTTTTGAATATTTAATTTTTTTTACCTCAACATTGTCTGGCCTGATAAGAGATAGAAGAAAATGTTTTTCTCTTCAAAAATGTTTGGCTCAGCAAAGCCCAAACTCTAAGGCTTAGTTAACCTAATTTACTAAATTCCTTCATCATCGTGATAAGACATTGTGCAGGCAGTGGGCATGCGTCTTTGCAAGCCATAAAAGTATTGACTCCCTGTCTCATGCTTAAAACCCGCCACTCATTACATGAGGTACAACTTTAAACGAACTCTTCTAATTGAAATGCTCTGAAGTGTTTAAGCTGAGTGGTTCAAAATGATCCACAGTTATGTGGAGTGGATTATTTCAGAAATGATCTCCAGAGGAAACAAAGTCAGTGTTTATGAAGCAAAGCAATGGAAACAGTGACAGTGTTTACATGCACACTTATATTCTGCTGTTACTCTGAATAGGACAATTTTGCAGATTCGATAGGGTTCATCTGAACAGCATATTTTGCTGAATATTTTATCTTGGGCCTTATTCTGAATGTAACATTGACCAATTATGTCTTGCTGCTTCTTGTATACTGGGCATTCTGGATATCCATTTCAATTCCAGTCCTTACTGCAGTTTGCAAACATGGCCTCTTGACTGTAAACTGAATGAATGACTTGAATTGCCTTGTTTTAGTTGTTGTATAAAAAAACAATTAACCAACAGTTTCCAATCTTGGTGTAGTGTAATGATGCATGCCCAAAAGAAAAGCCCACATTTCTGGTCAGAAGGTGAAACACACACTCCTTTTAAAAATCATGGAAGACTTGCATGTTAACAGGTTTTTGCAATGAAGACCTTTTCAAGAAGGTAGTTGAAGGAATGAAAGGGGATGCTGTACTTGCATGGTTCTAGTTTTCCACTAGTGGGAAATCTTTGAAAACCCCCTATTTTGATGCAAATAAGTAAAATGGCCTAAGCGGCTCCAGCTGTTTCAATTGTCCATATTTTATGTGATAAACATACTCTTATGGTAATCAGAGTATGAACAGCTGGATGTAAACAGGAATATACTGTAATGTTTATTTTGATTAGCCATGTTACCAGCTTATTATATTATTATGACATTGTCTTTTTTCTGAATAAACTGAATATTTTGTGCTTCAAACACTGACTCGCGTAGGATTTGGGACACAAAACCAGCACACCTCTTTTGAATGCACTAATTCAATACTGTGTAACGAGCGAGTCACCTTTTCTTTTCTCTGCACTGCATGAATGTCACACTGCTTTCAGTGTTGCCACTTAATGTTGCAATTGAAAGCAATGACACGGATGTAAAAAGCTTCATATTATCATCTTTTGTAGGAGACAGTGTAGCGGGATTTGTGAGGGTGAAACATTAAGATGCTACACCCTGACCTCACACGCAAGCTGAAACCCTCAAATCTGCTTGTAATGTAACACAAGGACTGTCAAGGAGACTATGAAGAAAGCACCTGCTTTAGGTACCCAGGTTACCAGTGAGATATGACTCATGACTTAGTAAACAGCTTTCAGAGCTGTTATCTGCTCTATGGATGGACAGCCGAGTAACCTGAGGAGGCTCAGCCTTGTAACAGTTCAAAGACTGGTTGCAACAAGCAATTATTTGAAACTAGAGAGTGACCTTTTCCCTGTTGATATTGAATGAAGATGAACATGGAAGTGTAGAAGACTATAATCTCTCCTACACTGGTATTCACACTACAAAATGACACAGATGGAACTGTAAGGTGACCTGTGTGTAGATGACGCACAGCAAGTGTTGCTGCTGCTGATGTGAGAGCCTATGTGTGTAACTTATGAGAGATCGAGTGCTAACTGTTTGTATTTAGAGCTGAGGTAAAAAGCACGGAGAAGGAGGGTTACGGCTTCAACAACATCTGTTCAATCAAGAGCCTTTTTGCTTTTGGGCTTTATAAAATGATCCATATTTTTCTAGTGAAAAGCCTTTAGACCTGTGGATGTTTTGAATATATGTGAGTGAGGCAGTCATGTGTTAATATGTGATGTCCAAATCAAATATCTCCTTCAATCAGAATTACATATATTTGCCTTCTTATAAGTCATGACTTACAACAAGCCTTTTTCGCACATGATTTCTGGTAAATTGCTGGTATAGGCCTAATCTATCAGGCGTCTCTAAAATCTTTCACTTTTCTGGAACATTTCCACTACTTTAATTTAAAATTATCTTTGGGGTTAAAGATTTCCCCCAAATACCAATACTTGCTTCCATTCAAACATGACACTGTGCATCAACATTCCTGTTTCTGAACATTTTAGGGATGGGGTGAACGCGTGAAAGCCGCTTCAGAGTCATTGATTTAAAATGATGTATGAAGCCTTGAAAAGATCAAAAGTGATTTAGGATTGATTCAAAGTTTGAAGCGGGTTTAGACTCTGTTTCCTTTACATTCCAAACAAAATGAACCCAGATGGTAATGCATGAATAGCATACAAGTGGCTGTCGGTCAGACGTGTTTGCACTGCCTAACATATGTGTGTTATATTATAAAATCTTGACGGTGACAGCACATTTCCAAGAGGATCACTATAAAGGATAGATATCACTCTGTCTGTGCACAGAAGGGGAAAACCTTGAGTGTTTTTATGTTTCTTTTCTTTTCTACTTAAATTAAAGACATTTCTTTGATACAGTTTCCTAAGGTCAGTGGATTTCTGGAAAATCAAAAATGTAGCTACTGCTGTTATACTTACTTGACCATAATCCAATTTCTGCCAAGTGTTTTCGTCATGTCTCATTGCCCCGTGGTTGTCTCCCAGAGCAGGAGTTTGATTTTCTGCTGATGTTTAGAATGGAAACCTCATCTCCCTCTGGGGTCTATATTACCATTTTTATTTCATTTTCATAGAGCTTTCAGATAGGGACAATGCTGAAGGAGGAAATCGATAAAATCAAGCAATAAATCCTACTGTTGTCTCATGTTTCAGGTGCAGAGCAGTGATGTCACGAAACTGAGGACGGTCTCATTCAAGTAAGTGTTCGGTTACATCAGCGAGCCATTGTCCATCTCTGCCATTATGCTCTTTGAAGTGCCTTCTTTGATTTTGTAAAAGAAAAACCAGTTTGCTTTGTTAAATTGGAAAAAGTAACTCATGAATGGAAATGCAGGACTAAGCAGAACACCTCATTTTAAAGTATTATTTAGGTGTAGGATTAGACTTTTCCAATTAGGTTGAGATTTAACAAAGTCCTCCTTTATGAAATTAGTTTGTGCTGCATTACAAGTTGCTCTCATTTTGTGTGTATCTAATTAATTCCTCTCTTTCTTAGAATTAGAGTGTCAAAGCTTCAGAACATATTTAAATCTCTTGGGGGACGAAAGAAAACTTTTTTTGACTAAGGGGTGTATTAAGATAAATTGATGTGAGCCAAACAGGGCTAATTGGTGGGGTTGAAGCTATTGTATGGCTTTGTTTTAAAATTTAATTTGGGCTACTCCACATATACAGCTGTTTCCTGGTTGCTATTAAAAAATGCCCCAAGACAGAGATAGTGGGTGTATCAAATCCACTTCCCCCATTCAGTTCCCTACAGCCTGAGCTCTACTTTATCAGAAAGTGTGATGTGGTTTTCCCTCAGTCTCCAAACTTGAGTAAATGGACAGTTTTGTATGTGCATTTATTTTTACTCTGTAGCATATATATCGTGGACTAGTTGTGAATTGATTTGAGATATTAAGCTAGAAAACTGCACTTGGTCTTCACATGTAAATACAGCAGTTTAAACAGGCTGTACTGCATGACAATTTTTTTAACATTTGGAGCATCTATTGTGGTTGATGAAATAGTAGTTAATTTTATACAGATACAGCAGCTCTACACACTGTTTCTCTCTGTGGTCTCTGTCTGCTGTTAATGGTCTCTTTGTGAGAGCCGACTAAGATTCGCTGCTTAGCAGGAAATCACAGGGAAAAAAAACAACTGGCAATCTATTCAGCCAATTGCCAAACGCAAATATACTTGTCTAATTGCCTAACCCTAGCACAGCATTTAAATGTTGATTTACAATTTGAATGTCAACATCACAAATCAAGCTTTTAAGTATTTCATTCAGGCCTAATCTTAAAGTAGACAAACTTGAAATGTATTATTGCAACAATAGACGCTACTGTTTCTAAATAGATGTGTGCTCACATTTAGCAATTGTGTGGAATCCAAAGTTTTCCTCCTTGTGCCTATGCCACTCGGACTCCTTATATTCTTCTCATCTCTTTCAACATAAAGTAAAATCCTAAAGGTGAGTGGAACTGCTCGCTTACCTTTTTATAGAGCAAAGAATGCTGAAATTGTGCCATGAAATTTATGGCATGTACACGGCCACCTCCTGATCCGGAGGAAAAGTCTCCCACTGTTTATGTGACTGACCCTGGAAAGAGACAGGTCATCTGTAGCGCCACAGACAAGCTGAGTTGAAATGGCAACGGCAAAATGAGCTCCGCCACAGGAATCCCATCATCCCTAAACCTGAGTACTCTCCCTTTCATCTGTGTGAAGGAGGAACCCTCAAAGATTTATTATAGCAGTTATGGGTAACCTTCAGTTTACCTGCAGAGCCCATCAGTAAGTTTCAGAAACAGTTGCCAGCTTGGCAAGTTATAGTCATTTCTTTTGGTTGCCAGAAGACGACTCAATGGTTGTACATTAATTTCACATTCCTCCTTCTGTCGTTAAACACATATTCTAGTAATGAAATGATAAGAAATGGTTCTCTCTCTCGCTCTCTCTCTCTCACTGGTTACGTAACATGATTACACATTGACTAGGATACAGTGTTAATGTGTACTTAAACATCATTTAATCAGTGTGATTGGTTTGTCAGCTGTGTTGATGTTGAGTGAGGTCAGCAGTTTACATGAATGCCTTAAGCAGAAGTGTTGAACAGTTGAGGGACCGTGTTTATAATTGGAGGTCAGTTTACATTGTGCATCTGTGCAGCGATCTCTGTCTCTGATTGCTTTGTGAAATAATCACTTCTCAGTGTATAAGCGCAATAGCCCTGTTTGCCTTCTATAGTATAAGTTTAAAAGTTCACTTTTTTCACAAGTAGTCAAAATCTGTTTGCCCAGGTGGACTGGACCTAAACTGTTAAGCTGTAGCAGTTAGCCAATACTATTTCTGCTGAAGTGGAAAGAGTGAAGAAAGAATGGAGGTTAATGGAAACCAATTTATTTAAGAATTTGTGAAAAGAGTAATGCAGAAGAGGATTAAGATGTGTGAGAGGTGATGTAATTCCATCAAATAATTTAATGACTTCCAAATTTTGCTCAAAGTCAATGATCTGTGATTTTTCTCAGCAATATTCCAACCCTCACTATCAGTGTTTCATACTGAACCAGCAGCAAGCAGACATAAACAGAGAGACTTTAATCAAGCAAAAAGAAATTTAAATCAGCACTTCATTGTACTTCATGTGCCTGCAGCTGCTTTATAGTAAAAGCCAGGCAGGCCTGCCATTCATTTCTACACCACTTCAACACAATGGAGATACAAAGCACACAAAGGGCATGTCTGGCTCCAGACAAAGCAGACATGTTTGTTTTCTGAGAAATTGTTGAGGGAGACAAAGTGAAGCAGGACATGTTTCCTTACACAGTTAAAATAGTAGGTTGAATCTAATCTAATAAACATATTTTTTCCATTTAATTATAAATGAATAATTTTTAGGTTAATTTAATTATTTTAATGATTTTTACAATTTCAGTTTTCCTGTTATTAGTTTACAGAATGTTAATGCAGTGTGTGTTATCCATCACTTCCAGCCACATTATTGATATTCAGATAGTGCTATTAATATTGGAATCATAATTTTCTGAATATTATCCAGGCTTAAATGAGTGGGAGGGCAGCTTTATGGAGCGGTGATTGGTATGCTTTATATGCATCATCATTTAGTGTGTTTTGTATGTGTGTAAGTGACAGAGGTTGAGCTACGGCAGCCCCCCGCCCCCCCCCCTCTTTTTAAAATATTTATGCGCTTCAGTTAATAGAGTAGGCTATATTTTGTGACTTTGCCAGAAGAGTGAACAGATTGCTGTGGCCATGTAATATGATGAGGTAGTAAGTATCAGAGCCCACTCTTCTTTTTGCTCTCCACACATTTCTGCCCTGAGGGGCACTAAAGTACATGCAGGAAGGAGAAGTGAAGTGATGAAAGAACGCTGTCAATGGCAAATCAAAGGCTGATGTGAGTGATGCAACCATGGGATGTATTGGTCGTATAGATATGACATTCACACTGACTGTTCTCAGAAGTTTAGCCATAATAGGTTTCTGAGAACAGCAGCAATGACCATCATATAATTCTTTATGGTAATCGAGAACCATAAGGTACCTCATGTTGCCTTACGAGCTCAGGCAGGCACATTCTGGATTTTCCTTTTGTGTTGTTGGACTGTATGTCCAGTTGTCTATAGCATGCAAGTTGGACAGGAGTAAAGGTAGGAACAGGCAGCTTTATAGATTTATGTGGAGCAAGTTGTGTTCAACAGGGATACGACCAGTGTGAGGAAGGTACTACAGTATAGAGGGGTTTAATTTTGTGGAAGCTGCAGTCACACAGGTTAGTTTGTTGTCAATAAAGTGGAATTAAGTATATACTGTTTACTTCTCTTCTGGGTGGAGAGGTCAGAGAGCTCTGGGTTTTGGGACTCTGACATGGTCTACTGGGGAGCTTGTTGGAAGAGTGCGGGCCAACAGCAGCCTCTCTGAGGTGTGCAGATGGCATTGAGGAAAATTGAATTTCCTTCAGTGGTCATGACCAGCTGCCTGCTGTTCCTTCTTTACTAAAGGCATTATGTCTTCATTGGACAACAGGGATTTATAGTGCCTTCCTTACTTCATCAGTGCACAGCATACATTGTGAATCACAAAAATACTTGGTGGATTTTTCATCTTAAGAGTAAACCAGAAATTCTGAAGCCTTGCTGCTGTATGGTCATAGCTCCCAGAATGCTCAAATATCATCAATGCTAATAAAATGCTTACCGTTCTTGAGCAGCACAAATGCCACTTAGCAGGATGAGGGTTTTGGCAGCCTGCAGGACCTTCGCAGAGAGGATCTGTGGTGTCAGCGCTCAGATGAGTGTGGAGGTGACACCAAGGTGAACGCAGAGTTGTAGAATGGTTGGAAATCATTGATATTCTGACTCTGAGGCTGCAAATGGCTCGGTGGCAGATGGAGTCTTTGTCAGGGAAGAAAAATGGCAGCTCGGGAGCATCAACGCCATTTTCCCTATCAGCGTGGCTGGCGGGCGGTGACCTTCTGCCGCTCACAGAGATCCCCTAGCACATGATCAATTATCTCACTTCCATTGTTTACTAAGCTAGTGGAAAAGGACTTAAATGTCAATTTTTAGAGAGAGATTGCATATGTAATCATGAAACTGGTGTTTGTTGTGGGTGCATAATGAAGAGGCAAATTGTAGTTTGTGTTTTTGTACCCTTTTAAAAGCCGTAGAAAATAAATCCGTGTAAAACTTACACACATAAAACCGATACATGGCAAGCTGTTTAGCTCTGTTTATTTCATGTTGCTACAGAATTGTTGTAATTGATTGGACTGATTTCCAGTTCTTTAAACAACAGTGTTAATGGAAGAGATTCCTCAGGAGCACAGATATAGTTTCAATTTGGCAAGTGGTTTTCATTAGCATTGTTTAACTCAGAATAGATAACTTGCAAAGGTGGAAATGTTTATGCAAATAATATTAATTTGTTAATGGCTCTTCTCATTACACAGATAACACAGGCACACGGAATAAAACTGTGATATGCAGTCATTATTCTTCGGCTGTAAACAAATCCAAGTCAGAAATAAAATATTGAATGAACCTGGGAATAAATGAGGAAAATGAACAAACGATGCAAAAGGCAAATGACATTGAGACCCCAGTTTAATATGTATGTATTTCAGCTTGATGGTTGATTTCATTAGCAGATCTCATTGTTATGCACCGACTGTCCTCCTGCAGTAAAATGGATATTGTATTCACGTAGCCTGAATATTCAGGAGGAAATGTTTGGATCTGAGTGGCGTCCTTCAGAAAAAGTGTTGTCCTCGCACCTCAGTATCTCATTATTTGTTTTATTGATATTTCTACAACATATTAAGCTTTTCAACCAAATTTTTATTTCAGATTGTGCTGTAAAATGTTTGCCTGTATATTAAGTTAACATTAAATGTAAAGATTTATGTTAACTTGATGCGTTACTGGTAGTAATCTGTCAGTTTCTGTCATTTCCTTGACGGTGTGAGAAAAACCTGTAGTATTAGTCATCCATTCATATGGATTGGTCGGTCAGCCTCTTTAGGGCATTAACCTCTTACTTCTCTGCTCTTCTCTCCATGCAAACACGTTCCGCCTTTTGCTATCTGTGATGCAGAAGTCTGATTGTTATGTGCAAATGGTAGCTGCTGAAGGTCTCCATCACTTTAAACCCTTAAAGTATGGAGCTGCCCATACAAACAAGTTGTTTTTCTGTCTGTAAGGAGAATGATATTAAGCTGCCATGCCACACACCTTTCCTCTTCTCTTTCAGGCCTGACTGCACAGAGCTTTCAGAGGGCAGTGCTTGTCAAGTTTCACTAACAGGAACTGTGTGAAAAATTTTCCATTAGTAAGGTTCTATCTGGTGGTCTGTTTTCACACCATCTTTTTACAACTTCTGTGCAGTGACAATAATAGCAAAGACAGATGCTGCTCCCTATTGGGCTTACACATGGTAACATATTTAAGTTAAAACACATATATAGCAAAATAGGTTTAGTCTATGCCAGACTGATCTCATACTGTATTTAAGTCAGAGAAATGGATAATTAAAAACAAATATACTGCAGGAAAATTAAGTATGACTTTTGGTTTGCTCTTCAGTTATGATAATATGGTGAAATGTTAAATGTTTCAACAAAATATAATTGAAAACTGGTGATAATCTGTCAATTCTTAAATGTTTGGATTTCTTTTTTTGTTTAGTTAGTTAATGTGGCATTTCAACACATGACCATAATGGAGTTTAAGTGGATCTGTTGTGTCTCAAGCTGAGTTTGATTAGAGGTCTCAGGGCAGTTTCAGCCTTGACTTGTCGGGACGCTGTGCAAAACATTAAAAAAACAACAGAATACATCAGGTTCAGAGTGAGTGTATATATTTCTAAAAGGGAATGTAGAAAAGTATTGGCAAAAATATATTACATTACACGTGCCTGTCACAGTGTCCCAACTCCTCTGGAATCGGGGTTGTAAGTGCAATAATTGGTTTTACAATTAACAAAAATTGAGGTAGTAGTAATTTATTCTGTGTGTGTTTTTGAATTAGGATGCCATTCTCTCTGGCAAACAAATGTCAGCTTTCCCTTGAACCTTTCCTCTCTGCTCTACTGTCTAAACAAACAAAAACAAAAAGCAATTGAAATACAGCTCTTAATATTTAACAGCACCTTTAACAGATATATGTGACAGTTTGCATCATGTCTGCTGCACTGCCAATGCATCGTCCCAGTCTGTGCTGGTTTTTCTACACTGATGGTTATGCATCCTTTTTTGTTCAGATTAGAAAGAAGCTGGTATTTGTGGCACAGCACATGCATGGTTCCACTTTTATCTGTCAGAAATCTGTGCGTCTCTCTGTTGTTCCTCTATCAGCTGGGTGAGCGTGTGAAGTGCCACGGGGGGTGATGCTTCACTCATTGCTGTCTTGTGTTTTTTATGAACAGCTCTCTTATCATCGATACACTACCAACACAAATCTGTATTTCTTCCTTAATCCCAGTCACTCTTTTCTGACCAAATAGCCCCAGAAAGTGAAAGTCCCTTTTTTGCAAATTCATGTTCAGTAAATTAGATGAAGCTGCTCCTCTTTAATCTCCTCTTGTCAGTCGTTTTTTTGCATGCAACTCAGTACACTGTTGTGTGATAATCATGTGTGCATAGATGTTGGCAAGGAGACATGCAGAGGTATGAAGTGAAAAACAGCAGAAATTTCTTTTAGGCTATATCGTTTCCTTTTTCACCTTATCACGACTGTCTCAATAGAAATCAAGAAAAAACAACACTCGTACTAATTATGACCACAGTTTTTCAACATAGCAAGAGCAAGATTATCTAATCAAATTTAATCAAATATCCTTAGTTCCCCAGAAAAGTTTATTTATCATCAATTTTATTAAACCCTAGAATACCTATTGGCTTATATTATCCAGTATCAGTCAGCCACACAATTGCATGTGCATTAATTTAACAGTCTAGGTCTGCAACAGACAAAGGTGCCCAAGAAAAAAAATCTAAAGAACCAGTATGAGACTGCAGTGCACTCATTTGAGTCGCTACATTCAGAGAAAGCACCTCTGCCTGCAGTCACTTTGTTTGGGTTTAAATATGTGAATTTGTGCTCCCCTTTTTTTCCACAATAGCTTTTAGGGCCACTTTGGGGTTTTGTTTTTTGTTAAAGTGCTGCTTTTGCAGTTCACATTTGCATGTTGTTTCCATTGATTTAAAGCCAACTCTCTCAACAGTTTGGATGCATGCCATGCGTATGTGCATAGTATCACAACATGTGGCTATTGTGAATTTGAAGGTTATGTAGTGGAAGCAGAGATAGTCCTGAACTAAAAAGCATGTTTAGAGCACATCCTGGTCATATTCCCCATCATATTCCAAATGAATTTGTCTCTGGTGCAATAATATTCCAAATTTATTATAATTTCCACTTATTATCATGGTTACTTTAAGTGGTCAGTCGCGTTCAGCACCATCTACTCCATGTAAATGTAGAGTACTTTGTCTGAAGTAGTGCAGGCAGGTGATGGAAATATTCATTTAGCAGCAGAGAAGAAGCTCTTTTTGTGAAGATGGCTCAGAGGCAGACAGGAAATTAGTTATTTTCCCCGCACATTCATCAAAATAAAAATAGTCTGATGAGTATCCCAAGTGACTCTCCCACATCTATTGAAGCCACAGCTGCATGTACCGTGCGCTTAGTATTAACTCTCCAATGAATTTCAGGTGTTTTTGAGCACTATTAAAATAAGATTCTTTTTTTCTCTCCTTCCTCATCTCAAAGCCATTGTCCTGTGTTTCATCCCACAAGAATTAGCATATTTAAAATAATGAAATGCCCCATTTAATTTTATAACCTTCACTTATTACTCTTCCTAAATTACAATGTGAAACACAGTTGCCTTCTTGTGTCAAGGGCAGATAACTCGGCAAAGCCGAACTGTTAGATATTTGTCTTCACACTTCAGTTTGTGATAACCTTTGATTCAATGACAAACAAACACAAGGTCAACAGGGACTGTCTGTGTGCCAAATTGTTCAGTCTGCAATTGTTGTGCAGCCCTTCAGATAACAATGTTTTGTGTTTCACAGTCCTGTAGAATTTTCTAGAACTTATGGGAGATAAATTGTTTGTGTAAAAATTGGTATCCATACCATTTTTAGCCTAAAACACAGCTGTAAACAGCAAAACAAAAATATCACCAACTTCACCTCAAATAAATTCTCTTTGTTGTAGCAGGCTTGATCAAAGGGAACTGCATTAGTGCTTTCATTTTACTGTACGATGGAGAAAATAAAAACTTTGGCTGAGCTAAATTCAACTTCTACCTTTTTCTTTATTTGTCTAAGTCAGAATAAACTTGCTTGTATATCAGCGAATAAAGCATTGGATTTTTTTTCTCATTAAATAATGCAAACATTTTCAAATCTGCCATCATGCAAAATGTAAAACTCAAAAGTCTACTTACTGATGGCTCCTTTAAACAGTGCTGGTCTCAAATTAAAATATTTATAGTGTTTAAAATCACTTCCATTTAGCTCCTTAATGCACTGAATACAGAGACTTTGAAAGACAGTGCAGCTGTGATGTCGATAGCTGTGTTGCATTGTGCACCTTGAGGAATTAAATGGCTTAATCCGAAGCAAATGGCTTCCAAACGGCCGCCTAGAAAAGACCTGTCAACTGGTGACACCTTGTCTACAGGTGTAACCTAAAATGTACACCATTTTTTAATTTATACACCTAATTTTCCTTTTTTTCCCCTCCAAGCTATAGTTATCCTCCTGCCACATACACTGCTAATAATATTCTGAGGGTTTGATTGACATTCAATGTAAAGGTGAATATGAGCCCTGTAGGAGGTGTGCTGCAAAAAAAAACTAGAGCTGGCTGACTGTGAGGTCGGGCTGTGCATTAGCAAGAATCTGACATAAAATACAAATGATAAAGGGGTTAGAATTTAATATTGGATATATTGATATTTATAATATAATGATTTTCTGCGATTTAAAAAACAATATTTAAGGAAACTATCATAGTATAAATATCAACAATTTGATGTGTAAGTTGACTTTTTTAGTTTGCCCCATGTCTCTTTAGCTTACATGGAGGGGTGGGGGGGGAATTATAACCTCTACTGCAGGCAGCCAGCAGACCGCCAGTCTAGATATTTTTGGGTAGCTGTCAGGCCGTCCATCCTAATATCCAGTCTATGACTCAGCTATACTTGCAGGTTTTGACCAGTATTAGGTGGACAAAATACTTTAGGTGAAGCTGAGGGACTCACTGCAGAGAATGTGTCAAAGCTGGAGGGTTTCTTACATCTTTCAGTGCATCCTGTTATTTCAGGGGTGTCTTGTCTACAGTCCCAGCCCTGATGCAGAGAGTCCAGCTATTGAATACTGCTCTCCTTTTGGCAGCCTGACATTCTCTAGTTATATAGCCGCGGCACAGTGCCAAATTATGAGGTTAAAATTCCTGATTAACTCACTTTTTTTTTTCTGTATCACTGACCTTCATTTAGGACATTTAGTTTGTGCACAGGTGTTTGTTTCAATGTAACCAGCATCGCCTGCTTCAATAAAGCAGTGGACATATGGACACTGTGTGACTAATGCCTTGAAAGGGACACTCGGGATCTGTTTTATTGCTTCATTTGGCACACCGCAGTCCCACTTCCCATTACGGTTGCCATGTGATTTATGTTGTGCTCTTTGGAGAGTGAAAGAGAAGAGACAGGAATGAAAGAGCCGTGATAGCGATGTTTACCTTGATCCTGACTGCCTTTTATTTCATCTTGGACATTGACAGTGGGGAAAAAGGGGTTAAAAGCCCTGTGAGGCCGAGTGCTTTCCTTTACATCAATGCTGTGTTTTTGATCATCTAAAGCACCGGAGTGTTATTGACAATGCAGTGTCAAGCCTTAAAGACTGACAGAACCTTGGAGTTTTTTTTTTATCTTTGCTGTTTCTAGCATGATACAAAGTCAGAATGATGGCATCAGATTTCACCACTCCACCTTCCACCACCATGCATAATCTATAAAATGTCCTCCTCAGCTGTTTGTTTATTTTGCCAAGATTTCTTTGTCTTCTCTTACTGTTGAATCCAAGACAGTAAAGGGCTCCTTTTCTCTGCTGTGTCTCATTTAGCTGTGCAGAATAACCTTTGCACCAGCATCCTACTTTAATCTTTAATTTGTAGCCATGCTTTCTGTCAGATGATTGCCGCTGATTTATATTCAAGCTGTTATTATGTGTCCTGTTTACATGCAAATGCACACTTTTACCCAGTAGTGTTAAACAAAGATATTCAACTGCTGAATTTGTATGACATTTTGAGTCACAGTCCAACTGCATTACCGCCTCGCTTTCTCTGAGTAATTGAAGTTGCAAGGTAAAGTGATGCAAACAATGTTTTCTTGAGATTGGCATTTTTATTACAGCCATGAACACTTTGTTTGTGTCAGAAAGTATTTAAACAAATAAAAGTTCAAAGTCCGGACTAGGTAAACACTCATAACGTTGTTTATTATCAGTGATGTGAGTCAATATTTTTGTAATGGCATTTTTATAGTAATATAACATAATAAGAACAAGTGGCAAAGGGAACTGATGTGACCAGCAAACATTGGGCCCGCTCTTGTACTATTTTAAAGTTAAGTCCTATATTTGCTCATTGTTCAAAAGCAGATGCATTTTCCTTTCTTCCTCTCCAGACATTATCTGCAAAGAGAGCACAAAAAATACAACAATACACCCTTGTGGACATTTTATTTTTTGGGGGGGCAGAAAATTCACATAGTTACAAATTCAGTATCCCCATTTTATGCCCCAGTGAGTAATATTTTTTCCTCACTTTTCATTATCAGAAACAGATACTCATTATAATGACGCCTACAGCAAATGATGGTGAACAAATGATGCAGGCGTAAACAATGAGAGTGTAGTGGGAGGCTGTGTAATGTGTAGTGATAATAATATGGTGTACAGCACATGTGATTATCTGTAACAAGTGTTGGCTTGCCTTTCCACCTCCTCCCTTTGGGAAAAAACACTGTAAATACAAGGAAGTGGCTGCATAGGAACAGTTATACTAAGGCTCTCAGTTTATAGTTCATTTATGTAGGATTTTATTAGAAAATATACTGCTTTACCAATGCATTAACAATGCAAATGCCATCCGGGTTATTCTCCCTGTACCACCTGCATTCTCTAAGCCAACAACAACAACAGATTAATAGCAGCTGATTGGGAGATGCATGAAATTACTTGTCCTTTTTCTTTCTCTCTCTACCCCCTCTCTTCCTTCTTCTCTGTGTGTGTCTAATTAAAAACTGGAGGCTGAGCTACACAATTTATGGCTAATGCTCGCTGCTGATGGGGCAGCAGTAGGCAGGAGCCCTCGGAAACGTGTTCATGATGGATGTCAGTCTGTGCAGAACATGTGGGACTCCCACCCCCAGATCACTCCTCATGAAAATGATCCACATGCAAACTGCAAACTGTGCTAACACTACTGTGAAGGACAAATGCATTTCTTGAAACATTTGTCATACTGAGGCCTCACATCATTCATCAGAGTCTATTTGCCTCCTTAACTACCAGCCCATCCAGTGTATTCGCGGTAGCATTCAATACTTGTTTGAAGCAGTCGATGCAAACAGAAATTCTTTTTTTTTTTTTTTTTTTTTCGGCTTGAAGGGCTCCCTAAAAGATGGATGTGCCCCGAAGAATAATGATAACAGAATGCCTACGCTTTGTGTTTTGCTGGTAATTCTCAGGAGCGAAAGTGGATTATTATCCTGGCAGTATGAGCGCAGGTGGATCTCTTTGCGGGGCTCACAGCATGTGTGTGTTCTTGCTTAGGAGGTCAAAGATGTGATTACACTGATGCATAAAAAGCTGTGGCTGAGACAGGCAAATCAGTGAAAAGATGGTGTTTGGAGGTGCTCAGCAGCACCAGGGCAGGCTTGTCAAGGATCACATATAGTAAAAGACTACTGTATCATTGTCACAAAGCTTAACATTGGCTCGCCATTGTAACCACCACTGCTCTGCCATCTTATCAATAGTAGTCAGTTAAACTTTTGCCCCATTAATCTCTTAGTTAGTAGTAAGTAGTTTCATCTTAATTTTTCTATCTTTGATAACAACCATTTTTGCAGATGCACTGATGAACAAAATCTCTGGAAAGCACATGGTTTCTTTTTTCTCCCAGCGAGCTCATAAAAAAGGGGCCCTTGCTGCAAAGAGCAAACCTGAGATGAATGGTAAACCAGCCCTTGATGCAGAGTATTGATCGTTTAGCAATGCTATGTTTTCCTTTTTAATCACTCAGCCCAGCTCTCATGACAGCATTCTTAGTCAACGCCATCAATTGAAAAGACACAGTTCTCACTGTATTTTTAGAAAGTCTAGAACACATTTAAAGTATCACATTATGAAGGTAAAAAAAGGTTTGAAGACAGTTATAAGAAATCCTCACATTTTTTTTTTTTTTTAGAAATTGTCTAAGTGTTGATTAATGTTCTGTTGATTGGATAACACATTTGGCTCAAGTTTGGTTTTGAAGTTTCTTTGCAAAAGGTGAACAGCATTTCAGAGGATTATGTGCAAAAATGACCTTCAAAATTATCAATTGCACCCTGAAAACACGATAAATTTGAACTCCTTTTTAGTGTCACCTCATTAAATAACAATTTCTCTTGACCTGTATGCTCCAAGACTGTTAGTTTCCATCTAAAACTTCCTTGTTTCCTGAGGTATGTTACATAAATCCCCCTGCTGCAGTATCATCAAACACAGAAAGCATTAGTTGGCCTTGAAACCCCCCCTTCTGCCGGACTCTGAGTAATGCGTTGTGTTACTGTAGTTTTGCCCCTGATGCAGGTCAGTCTGAAGTTTCTTTGGTCGCCGGTGGGTTGGGTCAGACAGAGCACTTCATCACTTTCCAGGTAGAGTAGGAGTCAGGGCCAGGAACAATAACTTGTCATCAGGAGACATGGGCAGGCTGAAGAACTGATGAGAACTCAAAGGAGCATGGTACTCAGACTGAACTGTGGGTGTACCATTGAACTCGTTATGCCCCTCCTGTATCCACAGAGACCCCACATACTCCATTTTTTTTTGTCATTTTTGACTGCACAAGCGTGCCCCACAGGCAGCTCTCACCACACATGCACATCTTGTGCATGAACACACAAATTCAGGAATCAGGAATTATTGAGTTAATTTCAGCTGGCCTGCAGGGTGACCTCAAAGAGGAAATGGCAAGTAGGAGCCTTTTTAAAAAAAAAAACAAAAACAAAATTGCTCCACTGATGTCGACCACTTTGAGTGGTGCAGCTCTCCATCTCAGAGCAGTGTCAAACACTCCGGTACACTACCTCTTTCTCTTGCCCTCCATTAGCTGAAAAGACAGTGTTTGCAGTCTGAATACTGCTGATCCATGCTGATGACTCTGTTACTGGATTATCATTGTAAGCATCAGCCATCTGTTATTGTGCAAGAAGATAACATGGAAGAAGAGGAACACACAACGGAAAACAAATGCTTACGTGCACACAAAACACAACAACACTATGTGGTGAAGTATCTCCAGCTCCATCACTCACACAAAGACGCAGCTGGAAAGATTACATACACAGACAAAGAACACATCCGTTTTCTTTGTAAGAAACTCTTAAATTCCAATAATTTGTTCAAGTTCTTTTATTAAATTTTTTTTCTGCATTGTTCATTTATTTACTTCAGTTTAAAAGAACAGTTTGACATTTTTTGTAATTTTTATTGTCTGTCATGTAAAGAGAGACAGACAGAAAGACGTGAAATACTCATATATATTTATATATATTTAGTAAATTCAGATAGACAGCAGGAAACAAACAAATTAAATATTACAGTATAGTATGAATCTTCAATTGAGCACAGCAGGCCCCTTTACACATCACTTTACGTTGTTTACAGTAAACAGTTAAAATGCCAAAGTATAAATGCAACATTCTGCTATCAGTTGGACGCAGTGCACGTGCCAGCAGGCAAATTTAAGAAATAAGATTATTCAATTAGCCAACCAAACTATTAATGACAAAATTATCTACAGATTATTTTATTATTAAAAAAAAAAAGCTTAAATGCACCCCCAGTGAGCAAAGGAAATAGACCGCCCTAAAAACAGTTTCTAGAACATCCAAATATTCATTGAAGCTAATAAAGTCCTAAAAGCTAATAAATCCTAAAAGCTATCAGCATTTGAGCAATTTGCCTCTGGGAGCCAGTTCAGCAAGTATCACCAGTAACATCTGAAAAAGATCCAAATAGATGTGCTAACTGTAAAAGAACAAGGGAGGCCAAAGAAAACAAAGGGCACACTTCATTTGCTCTGAGGCCAACTGTATTATTTCTGTTATGCCTTTTTGTATCCAAGGCAACGTGTCGGATTAGTTGGTTAGCTTTGCCTCTTCACAGCAGGAGAGTTTCTGCATTTGATCCTGGTCTTATTATGTTCTTAGGGAGTTTGATTGGTCTTTGTGCCTGCATGTGTCTCCTGTTGGTGTTTCCCTTTTTATCACAATGACATGCATGCCAGAGGGATTGGAGACTCCTGAAATAGTCTTTCATTGTGCCCTTACACCTGTGATGGCCTGACAATCTATAAAGGCGTTTTCACTACCACCAATCTGAGGTACAGCTGGGATAGGCTCCAGCTTCCCTTGACCTTCAATAGAAATATGCATATAAACAGAGTACAATTTCCAGCAACTAACTAAACATTGTTCTGTCCTCTCTGTCTCAGTGTACATGAGAGAAATGTGAGTATGCTCTCACTCAGTCATGTTTGACGAGGACCTAGAGATGAAAGGCTCATATTAAGAAAATGTTGATTAATCCAAATGTTCTGTGTCATCAAAACACATGCAGTGTTCTGTAGTTTTGGTGAAATTGCTTATTTGAATAGTCATAGCAGCCTGCATTTGAATGATTGATGGCGTTTGGTACTTTGTCTCATTAGAATCTCATTCTGCTGATGAGTTTATTGTTTTTCTGATGAAGAGACACTTTTATCCGCAGATGATAATCTGCATTATGCTTATGGAGTCATATATGTGAACGTGACTTTGATTCAATCAGAGTCATTTGTTCCTCTCCAGAATATTAGCATATGTGTGCTTTCATGGGACCTGCATCCTGCTGTTAGGGATGTCTGCACTGTTTGTCTTGCACCTCACATGCTTGCATTATCTCAAGATGGTGTACATACATCCATCAAATTAATTTAAAATGTTTATGTAGATTATAAAACACCCAGAAGACTGTGCTTGCTGCCTCTGTGGTTTTATGTTTATTGCCTATAAATTCAAGCTTATTTGCTTGTTAAATCCATTATAATTTCAGGCAATGAAGTCATGGAGGGCTTTTGTAAATACTGCAAAAACAGTTTTTCTCCTCTAGGGTTTTTTGCTCATATATATCTATTTGTTTGAGATCCCGTGAAATCAACTGTAAATGCATTTTTAATATTAAAAAAAAAAAAACAACCTCAGACATTTCATAAGTCTCCTTTTGATGAAGAATGACAGCCTAATTATACAGTAGAGACAAATTTAGATGTCATATCTCCAGCATATTGCTGTAAAATAAAAAAATGAAATAAAGTATAATTAACACTTTCATGTAGAGTGCACAGTATTTATTAGTGACACATTTTACCTTTAATCCTTGAAAAAAAGATTTTGCCACCTTGTTGACTATTTAATTTAATTTATACAGATTCATAATTGATACACAGAGAAGGTTTTTGATTTCATTAGCATACTGGACCTCTTGAATGACAGGTGAAGTGTGACGCGGCAAGGTCAATATGACACAAAATTATGCTTTTTTTTCTAATACATTGTTTTAATATTGCATTATAAATATGAAAGCACCTCTGCTTTGTTCTGCACAAACTCCCACTCACACAACTGCAGGAAACTGGCCTTTCCAGTGAAGCATGGCTGCAGCTTTCATGTCATTTACGTCTCATCAGTGCTGTTCCTGGTGAGGGATGATACTTGATATTCAGAGGGTAGCTTTGTCTCCTCAAATTAATCAGCTGCTCCTGTTTTCTTGTGCAGAGGAGAATCACCGGGGAGATCTAGAAATTGTTGTTGTAATGTACAATACTATAACAAAGGCAGGCTTTCTGGAAGCGTGTGTTAAGGAGGATGTGGGCTTTTGTGATCAGTGGGATGTGAAGTGGCATAAATAATGGAAAATCCAGGAAATGTGGGGCTGATTAAAGAGCACAGTCAGTAGTGGATTCTCTGTACTATGATTTGGACAGGGCAGAATAACAGTGGTCTGAGAGTCATTAGAGAAATGTCAGAGACTGTGATTACAGCGCTTGTTTATTCATCAGTATGGATGTGAAGATTGTGGAAGACTAAATAGAAATGTGTTTATTAGAGACTGAGGATTGGCTTACTGCTTCATTAGACAGTTGTACATTAAAGAGCTGTAAATACTTCCACCATGTTGTCACCAGCAGCCTGTCTGGAGCCCTGTTTACCATAATATGATTCAGAGGAAAGTAACATTTTTCAAGCTTAAGGCAACAAATACTTGGCACTTTTGCTTGATAAAATAAGAAAAAATGTTCCGTTGATAGATTGGTCACAAAATAATTTCAGCACCAATCTTACCATCACAATAGAATGCCTCTCAAAATAAACAATACCATTGAATTATCAGCCAACATGTTGCTTTCACAAAGGAGCCGCACACATTGAGACATCAGCGGTTGAAATCCAGTATTGTTTTGACCATAATTCAGATGTGTGTCAGAGAGAAACTAAGTCTCAGTGGGGTGTGTGGCACGAGTGGAGTTTTTTCCCCCTCCCCTTCTTTTCTTCTCTTGCATCTCTAAAGTGTTGACTGGATTGTGTTTGACAGACATGGAGTTTGGAGAGCGGCTGGCCTCCCCATCATCAGCCCCGTCCTCGCTTCACATGGCCTCTTCTTCAGCCAGCTCCTCCCCTGCTCCACCCCAGACACCGTCCACAAAGAGCAGCCCGGCCCCTAGCCCTGCAGGCAGCTCCCCTCTCACCACCTGCGGTACGTACAAAGATTAAATATAACCCAATGTTAATTGTTTTTATGTCTTTTTTATAGTTCTAAGTCATTATAATTTATCAGTTTGCCCTGATTTTAGACAAAGTTAATGAATAATTTCAGTTAAGTTACGGTTTAGGTGTGTAGTCCTTCAAACAGCATTAATAGTAACCCACAAATCAGCCTTAAATTCATCAGTTATTAATAAATGTAAATGAATGCACCACTTCCGACTGACAATCAGTATGCACTTTATAACTACGCTTCCACAGGAACTTTTGAGTGGAAAAAAAAACGCAAATCTATTTGGAGGAGACGTCCAACTAAATTTATTTGAAAACACAGAATTAAAACTGTGCAACAATAAGGGGGCTTAAGACACCTTCTTCCAGTCTTAACATGTTACAGACAATTTTGATAGGAATGGAAAGGCTGTTGAATTAATGAATGCCCACAATTAAAGAGCTTTGTACGTCCTTGTGAATGTCTTTTGACAACCTTTAGCTCCAGTTTATCCTGTGTGATTTGACATGTCTGTCAGCCTCACAGTGTGCATGCAGCCGCCAACATCCTCTTGTTTTCTCTGAATACTAATTGTGGTCAAAGCCATTATGCATTGAGAAGCGGTGATGCATAAGCTGTCAGATTACCCCTGACCACAAAATAATGTGCAAATTTACATACCCTGGTTTGTGATTATTTTTTTCCCCCTTCATGATAAGATGCCCCAAAAAGTAGTGTGTATTTTTTTTTTTGTCATGCTATCACAATGAACAACACATTAGAGACATTCTCATAAATTATTCATTTTCAGGCCCCCATACCAAACGTGCACAGAAATTTCCCAGATAATTTATTTTGGACTGAACACGGAATGCTGAAAGCACATTGGCACCTCTGCAGTCACATCGCGCTTATGATTATTAAGTAAATTGAGTTCTTTTAAGAGATTTCTTATCCCCCGTGGGAAGTAGAAGAAAGATACCACACAACCAGTGATGGTAACACCCCTTTGAATCGGATTATGCTCAAGCTTTCATACTCTTAAAAGCCCTGTAATTGCTTTAACTAGGTGAGTGTCTCTAAGAAACGTGTATGCAGCGTTTCTTAGTGATTTTAACCCAATCGCAACAAATGATTCCAAACACTGTCATCTGAGCAAAGCCATTTTAAAGAAGTTTTTGCAGGTCTAGTACAGCAGGAGTACATTAAATAAAACAAACAATAAACAGATTCTTTATAATATTTGTACAGGTCATGTGGTCTTCAGGGTTTAGAGCTAAGCTTTGGCCTCAATCTGATAGCTCCATTACAGAGGTTTTTTTTTTCATTATTAGAGATTGAGGTTTGATGTATAGACAGTTACAATTAAATATAAAGCTTTTTGATCCGATGGGACAAAGTTACCTTCCCAGATGAACAGCTGATAATGTCCTGTAACAATAAAAAACAGCTGGGCTTTGCTTTTATCAGGCTAATTCCTAAAATAAAAAGAAGTAATAGATCAAATTAATAGTGCAGAAATTGTTCTGATAAAAGACACTGGATATTTTGCCCTTAGCTGCTGTCGAATGGCATCACTGCCAACAGTCCTTTTATTTTGACGGTGTCCTTTTCTTCCTTCCTGTTTTCTTTCATTAATTTTTACTGGAAACATTATTCTGTACATCATATAATGGTTATCATATAGTCGTCTGCTTGTTTTTTTTTTGTTTTTTTTCTCATTTTGTGACTATGAGTGGATGTGCCAGACCTTGAATCATTCACAATCATCACCATGAACAGATTCTCGGCCTGAGCAGATGGCTGAGCCTCTTATTTGGTGAAGCAATTTTGAACAGTTAACCCCAAATTCACAGCTTTTCTCCTCATTTTTTTAAAGCATAAAATTTTACAGTCTATGATAAAATATAATTCAATTGTTATTTAGCTTTCATACCTTATGTTTAATCTGTCTGTAACATATCAGGATGAAATGTATTACTAGCTAGCAGGATTAACACATTAACTCATTTCAGGCTTTCTTCAAACTCTGTCTTTGTTCTCCAGGCCATGTGCTCCAGGTAACAGGGGATGAACGTCTAAATATGTCCGTCAGCTCCAATGGTTTTCCTTTAGTCAGCAGTCCAGCTTTTGGACTCTACACATCCAATTCAGGCCGCTCCGACTTTGGAGGCCTTGGGAGTCTGGGTTTGTCTGCCTTGGCTGCTCACTCCCAGTTTGGTGCATTTCCAGGTAAGAAATGCAATGGATTGTTTTTGGTCATCATTGTTGATAGTGGAAGTAAGGAGGAAATTTTTCTTCAGGGTCAAGTTAGAAATTTTGAAGTCAGTCATTGAAATAATCATTATTAATTTTTAACACTAACACAACTAAAATCTGTGATTCAATTGCAACAAAAAGTACATTATTTTCTCATTGTCTTTCAGTATTACTTCTAAAATGTGGAATTTTGACATCTTTTATTCCAAAAATATAATACAAGGAGTGCAAATCTTTTAGATGTTGACTGTCATTGACAACAGACATAATAACTCTGGTATACCAACTTATACAGAGAAATTTAGTTGGCGGCGATAGACATAATCCCCATTGTGTAAACTTGTTTGACAAAGCTTAAATTTATCTAGAGTTCATTTATAGTCCAAATTCCCACACACACTTTAATCACATTCTTAATGATGTCCGATTGCATGCTTTGAAGGTATTTCATAACACTGAGAACAAAGTAAATTGAGGTTTTAGGGGCAGGTGCTGTTCTAGAAGATTGCTGCTCTTGGGGAAACTGTTACAGCTGTGACATGTTGAGTAGATGAGGTGAATACTGAACGTAGCTATGATACCAGAAGGCGTCTGCTTTAACTTTTCAACCCTCAATATAAAGGGATGCGATTACACTTACACTTACACACACTTACACTTACACATACTTTGAACTGAGTGATTCGTGCTGTTTACCGGTTGGAAAAAACAAGCTCTAATAATACGTTGGCAGTCTGGATTCTCTGCATATCTACTATAGATAAAGTGGCTATTTGTGCCTAACTGTAAACTCTTGCTCCCCCACTCCAGACTGGTGGCGGCCATCTGAGGCACAAACCAGAGGAGCACCAGCCTTCTTCCCTCCCCTTCTGAGTCTGCATCCTGTATTTGCATCAGCCTTCAAAAGCCAAGATCCCATTCACTTGCAGTCACGTAAATCAGGTAAGAGCCAAACTTCTGCTTAAGATCATCCATACTGTGGAAACTAAAAGCAAAAGACAGACTGTCAAGGAAAATAATGATTCCACAATATTGTATTTATCATTGAAATATTACTGTTATTAGACTTTGTCCTCTCTTTTGTGTTCACTCATATTGTTGTTCTAATGAGTATCCATCTAAAGAAATGTACAATGCCAGTTCCTGTAGGCGTAATTGGAGCAGTGAATGGTAGGAGTGCTTCTTCTCCTACTGGGAACTCTGCTGTGAACACCAGTTCATTTCCAACAAAGGGAAGCACAGAGAAAACTAAAGCCAGTAGTCGGGGTCAAAGGAGCAGCCAGGACCTCAGCCAACTGCACCAGAAGATCATTCAGAAAACAAAAGAAAAGGTTAATGCTGATTTTGCCTGAAAACTTACTTCACAGTTTTGTTGTTCACTTTTGCTATTTTTTTTCCTGGCACAATTTCTCCTGTTTTAAACAATGTGGAATTTGATTATTATTTATTTAGAAAGCCATCAAGAGACCACTAGAGACCTCCAGCATGAGTGGCAGCCAATCAGGGTCATTGTCAGATAGCTCCAGTGATGGTGAGGAGAGCAGCAGTGATCCTGATGACATGGAGGAGGAGGACAATGATGAAGATGACGACGATCAGAGCAACGACAGTGAGGGCTCTGACTCGGAAAAAGACAGCCAAGTGAAAAAGAAAGTCAAGGTAAGTGTCTGTAATTCACACATGTGTTGTTTGTGGTAAATATTCAGCTGTTTAAGATAAAAAATCTTGAGTTAATTTCCTAAATAATGTACTGTAGTAATGAAGTCAGATGAAAATGTCTGATTAAACTATTTGTTTTAATAGGTTTTGCAACTGACCAGTTTGCTTTCTGTTAAGTAAATTTTACTTGGTTTGTGAAAAGCAGCCATGGTGGTGGGTGGAAAACTGGATGTATGTGCTAGCTGACAGAGCTGCCACTGTGAGGCTCTCTCAGCAGGAGCTGACATGACATGCTGTCTTTTCCTCATCCTCCTACTCAGCGGCTGACACAGAACACTTCCGAGAGTAAAAAGAAGAGACCTGGCACTGCCGATGGAAATACTACTCAAGACAGTCATTGTGACGGCGTTCATTCGACTTCCCCGTACCGTCTTCAGTCCTCTCCTCATCCCTCCGGCCTGTCACAGTCTGCCACACCGTTCCTCCAAAGCTCCAGGACTGCTGAGGAGGAGGGCCAGCAGCACATCAGTGTCATCCAGACCACAGGGCTGGCAGCTGGGAACGGTCCCTCAGCACCGTCCCGCAGGGAGGCCTCTCCTCTTTCGTCCAGGTCCTCACCCAACCCCTGCTCCTTCTCCAACTCACCTAAACACTTGTATACTTCCATTTCATCAAAACACCTCTCTCATTCATCCTCAGCAAAGCCTAGCTCTGTCTCCTCCTCTACCAGACATGTTACTCAGTCTCTGTGTTGCTTACAGAGGCCTCTCTCCCTCTCTTCTTTACCCAGACCACCTACACTGCTAGCCTCACAAAAGCCTCCACATAAACCCAAATTCCTGATGCCCTCTGTGAAGCACACCCAGCCAGTTGATGGCACTAAGGAGAGCAGTGGAAAACTGTCAGATGAAAGATTGTCACACTTAAACACATTTAAATTAAAACAGGTGAGTTATGCTTGTTATGCACATTGCTTCGTAAACCTGCATCTTTGTCTTTTTTATCTGAATTCTGCCTAAGTTACAAAAACAAATTACTCTAATAACAGCAGGGCTTTTATTGTGCTACATGTGAGTCTGACCGCTACATGACGAGAAGTGACAATGCATTTAGCTCTATTGGGAATACTTCACAAAATTGACAAGCAATTAGCTCTGTTACGCTTTGGGATGTTTGTTATCGGGAGAGGAGAAATGTGTCTCTTTTAAAGGACTCTGTTATTGTCACTATTTTGAAAAGCAGGGAAAATGTAGCAGTCGGTAACAAGAGGGTTTTAATTCATATGATGGTGCTACATTAAAATACAGGCTTTTGATTGAGTATGACAATAGCAACAAATACAAGATGACAGCCAGAGTCGCACAATGGCACTAAGCCAAACAATTTGAAAATATTTTCCACAGCAGCCTTTTTTTCTTTCTCGTGGAGTTGACAGGCTTGAGCCTGCTCTTCATTGTCCCCGTCTCTTATTACACCTTAAATTCCTTCCCTCACAGCCCACAGTAATGTAATGTGACTGACAGTTTGTGTAATTACTTTCTTTTTTTCTTTGTTTCCCTTTCTTTTTCATTTTTACTCATGAAGCCCCTCCACTCCAAGGACTCAGTGAAACAAGCTCTTCCTCTTGGACCTAAGAGCCAGAACCGGTACAAAAGTCCCAAAAATTCAGCCCCTTCTTCATCGTTGCTGACACAGCAGAAACATTCGTCAGATACATTGAGCAGTCATTTACTGTCCCTCCCACACAGCAATGACACCAACCTGTTTCTGAGCCGCCATCTTAATGGAGTGATGCACAGCGCAGTTCAGGATGCCCCTTTGGCCCTCATAACCAAACCTCGCAGCCCGAAGAGCACCCCCAGTAGTAAGCTCCTCCTGGTAGCCACCTCCCCCCCCTGCCCCATGCCCATCAACCTGACCACTGGTACTAAGGAGGTGTCAGGTAGCTCTGCTTCCTCACTTAAATCTTCAGCCTCATCAGGTCTTGCTCACAAACCAAGAAAGACGAACTCTCCAAAGTGTGTGCATGCAGGAAAGAGCCTCTCTAAAACCAACGCATCCTGCTCACCTCTAGACTCAGTCAGAGGAAGTGAGTCTGATATCCACAGCAGCAAGGATTCAGACGACTCTTTAGGAGATGACTTAGATGATGATGATGATGACGATGACGAAGATGATATTAAAGATGATGATTCTGGGAGCAGCCTGTCAGGTGATAAAACAGAGTGTTCTCTAATTGAATAGAGATGTGTTGCTTGGCTCTGCAGATAGAAGATGCTAAATGATGTTTGGTTGTGTGAAGAATTCTAATTAGGGTATATTTTGCCTTCTCTCTATTTTCCTCATGTCCCGCTGGAATCTCCTGCAGAGTCTGAGAGTAATCTGGACAGTGACTCTGATGGCTCTGAGGATGGTATGAAGGAGCACGGCGAGGCAGAAGCAGATAGCGATGCAGAAAGGAGTCCACTGAAACTCACTAAAACATCCTTGTCTACACACCAGTCCTCCTCAGACCTCACAGCCAACTGCTCCCTGCTCAACCTGCAGATCATCAAGCCTCCTAGCTTGCCCAGCGGCCTCCTCTCCTCCAGCACAGTGACCAGCTCAGGGGCGCTGATTAACCGCAGCACCCTGTCGCCATCCTTCACATTTGCCTCAATACAAGGTAACAAATTTGTTGTTTGAAAAACAAATATATCAACAAAGAACAACCAACGAAGTTTCAGTTTACAATTAGTTAAGATACAAGAACAAGAACAACATGAAAATACAGAAAATGGAAAAAAGGAAAAAAAAAAGATTATATCAGTCTAATTTGACAGAATTATAATCATTTTGAGATACCTTAACATGTGATTCAGGCTTCAGGAAAGTGTTACTCACTCAGAAAACAAGCCAAGTCAGTGTGTTATTTATTTTGTCTCCAATCACTTTGCTTATTCAGCCTATCCAACGTCTGACTGGAAAAAAGGATGTGTGTTTTCCTAGGCTGAATATGTGGATGCATATGTCTCTTTAGTTCTCTGGGCAAAAAAATAGTTGCGTCATTGTTATGATGGTCCCCAGCAGCTTTTGCTCTCATATTCCATGCAGATGATACTGGATGAGTCACGGAGAATATTACACTACTAACCAAGCTGGATACTGCCTTTCCATGATGGAGAAGTGTTCATTTATTTTTCCATTTATTAGCAGTAACAAGAGAGTAGTGACACAGGGGTGTGCTGTAAATGTTTTGTACTTCTGAATTTGTGAGACAGAGCTAACCCTTCTTCCATTGACCTGCATTGTAAATAGAGTAGAAGTCATTTGAAGATTCCTATTTAACATATATATCAATCAAACAACCATCAATACATTTTTTTTTATATTTTATATTTGCAATACTGCACTGCCCTCCTTATTTTGTGTCATGGATATATCTGTAAACATGGCAGGTTTTTGGATTTGCTCATGTCCCCCTGGAGGTGCGAAAAGCGCTGAGTCATTTATTCTGTTTTCTAGGCACAGGGAAAAGGAGGAGAGTAACAGATGAGAGAGTTCTACGGTTGCCTCTTGAGTTCGGGTGAGATATTGTGCATGCTTTTCATTTTTAAAAGAAACGTATAAAGGTTTGATGGTCTGACCACGTTCCATCTGTCCTTACTGATATTTGTCCTGCACTGTTTGTGTTTATGCAATTGGTATTGTTGTAAAATGTCAGCTCACTGAAGGCTGAAGAGTGACCTTCTTTAAAGGTCATCTGCAGTCAACTTTACTTTGCGTAGCAGCCAAAGACACATAATCACCCCCGGCTAATAAAATTATATCTTTGGTTTTCCCCTATATAAATGGCAATTAATTGTTTTCTTAGAAAAATGTATTTTTGATCAAGAAATTTTCAGTGTTGACACATTCATCCCAGTAAGAAAAATGCATTACAAACACGTGTGTATGTGGCCAGTTGTATCAATATAAAAACCAGGTGAGAACACAGCAATCATGCTCAGACAATATTCCCATGGTAAATACTATAACTGGTAGTGTAAATTACCAATAGAGTTCCTGGTCTGACAACAATGACATCTTCATCAAGAGCTTAGTAGGACTAGACCACAAAAAACACCCGTGCCTTTTCTTTTAGGGTCCTTAAAATCCCCTGTCTAGAGCAGGAGGCAGGAAATGAAATGAGGCCCAGCACTTCAGCATCAAGGGGTTAATTGCATCCAGCCTCAACACAGACATGCAACATTTACAGCTCCCTTCCCACAAATTCTACAGCCTTGGATCAGAGCGCCTTTCATCTTGTAGGGATGTTTTTCATCAACAGGTTCACAGGAAACAGAGGCCATAAGACTGTATATGATCCCAAGCTCTGAACGGGATAACAACGTACAGATCGTGTGTGTAAGCTATGGCTGCTCTCCAGCGGAGCCCATGGGAATTGAGGGGTAGCCTCACTTGGCGTGGGGCCATTTAGGAGTGTGATTACTGGAGGGGTCAGAGGACGACAAGGCCACAGACTACACAGCTGTACGGACATAATTTACATAGTTTATCTCCTTGTTTGCTTGTTGTTGCAAACAAGAGGCTGATGTCTTGACCTATAACGATATTATTAGATTGCAGGAGGGAACTTATATGGGAGAAACAATCAGCTCAGAAAAAAAATACATGCGGTGAATGACTACAGCTGTACAGCCATTATGCCATGGTTTTAACTATTCCTGTTTTCAGGTGGCAGAGAGAGACCCGAATCAGGACTGTGGCAGGTCGTCTGCAAGGAGAGGTGGCTTACTTTGCTCCATGTGGGAAGAAGCTGCGTCAGTATCCTGATGTAATGAAGGTAATTCTACAATATGTAGCTTTATTTAATTGAAAGTGCAGTAGATTTAAAACCTTAAATGCTTGCATATGCTCACGACATCAGCACAGTATTATGTTATTGGCCCGAGGTCGAAAATGATGATGTGTGATTGATCAGTTAATATGGCTGAAACGATCTGCTTTAATTAACATGCATTATTCTTTTGTCTGCAGTACTTACTTCGGAATGGAATAACTGAAATCTCGCGGGATAATTTCAGCTTCAGTACAAAAATTAAAGTTGGTGACTTCTATGAAGCCAGAGAAACACCAGAGGCAAGTGTTTCTACTTATTTTATGGTTTCATCATTGAAGTATGTCCACATTCAATATGAAATTATGTGCCATTGAACATGGATGAAAAGTGAGATATTATATAATGTAATTATACTATGAGTGTTAATATAAGGAAATCTATATTTTAATGTAATACTCTGGCCAGGTGATCCCCGTAAAGCTGTAATCTGTCTATGATATTGCACAAATAAGAAGTTATAGAGAGATGAAAAGAAATAACATGAAAAACCATTAAGTGTAGTGAGTAGATAATCTTTCGAGCCATTTTTTTGTTTGCTTTGGCAATTTTAATCTTCCTCCTCTGTCTGATAACTCAGGGCGTACAGTGGATCTTGCTGACTGAGGAGGAGATCGGCCCCAGTATCATAGCGATGGATGGGAGGCGCAGCCGCGGCCGTTGCTCGCAGTCCGAGCGCCAGCATTTAGGCGATGGAGAGGGTGCCGGGGCCAGGCAGTGGAAGTCTCATACTCTTAATATTGGTGAAAGTAGCTTCCATGATGTCAGCGATGCGAAGCTGCTGCGCAAACTGGAGGCTCAAGGTCAGTTTACAGCAGGGGTGTCCAAACTTTTTTTTCCTGAGGGCCACGTATAGAAATTATACGAAGTACTGGGCCACTCACTAGACTTAGATCCTAGATCTTATAACATTACAGAAACAGATCACAGTTTAAAATAACTTTTATATTATAAATATAATGCATGAGATGATGAAAATCAATGACACCTAACAAGATGTTCAGCATATCTATTCCAGAAATATTTTTACTGATCATAATGCAAACTGAAACAGTTAAGCACAATGTATGTGTGTGCCATAAACCATGATATTTCAAAATTTTAACAAGGGCCAGTAAAAAATTGATGGCGGGCCGCATTTGGCCCCTGGGCCATAGTTTGGACACCCCTGGTTTACAGCGTAGAAAACTGGTACACTTCATTTTACACGGAGGCTTGGTGCATTAATGTTTTTGGTACGGATAATCTGCAAAATGAAGCTATCACTTCATCATGTTTCCTGCCCAGCTCCAAATTAGTTTATTAGCAATCTACAGTTTAATTGAACCATTCTGAAACAGCTAAAATGAGTGACACCATCAAAACAATCTTACCAGAAACAGCAATATTAATTTCTCGAGAGACTATGTTGTCATTTTTGTACATAAAGACAGTAGCTTGTTGCAAGAACTTTTCTGGAGGTTGTATAGAGGGGTTTGGGGAATTGTGGTATCTTTAGGTCAGTCTTTCATTTAAGTTTTTAATTGGGTCTGTGATTTCACAGTCCTATTGCATCCTTTTGCAGAAATCGCTCGACAGGCTGCTCAGATCAAAATGATGAGAAAACTTGAGAAGCAGGCCATGGCGCAAGCGGCCAGGGAGGCAAGGAAGCAACAAGGTAAACAGCTGCTCTGTTTCACTTGTTTATATAGTGAAGCATCATTTTCAAAGATTAAAAAAAACTTCACAACAAAGCTCCTTTTTCATATAAACACATGATGTCACTAGAAATAAGAAGAACACACTTAAATAAATAAAAATCACACCCAAACCCGAACCGTAATTCCTTGTGCAAGCCCAATTTGTTTGTGTTTCAGCAATTATGGCTGCAGAGGAGAGGCGGAAAAAGAGGGAGCAGATGAAGATTCTTAAACAGCAAGTAAGGACTTTCCTTTGCGTGCATTGTTAACATTTCCCATGCAAAGCTTCGTAACCGTCTGCAGCTGCTCTGTAAATAGCTTGTGTGCTCCAAGGTGAAAACGGTTTTAAGCGCAGTTGAATTGCTTTTGAATTTCCACAAGGAAGTTGCTGTTCTTCTAAATGCTGCACCTTCCTCATCTGCATAGACCCACTGTACTTCTTCACCCCACATCCACCCCCTCCACC
>JAOWBC010000002.1:12241235-12260994 GCA_028566105.1 Hypoplectrus providencianus | reverse complement strand
AACAAGTAAGTTTTCTTTTTTTACAAACAGATTTATAATTATGTGGAGCCACTCTGTTCATGTTGACAGTTTATGCAGTTTGAGATGAAAAAATACGAAGTACAGTTAAAATATATTTATACTATTAAGAGAAGGTTGCTGTTCTTTAAAAGCCTTCACCTTCCCCATCTGCACAGACCTACTCCATCTCACATTCTGCTCTCCTCCACCACTCCATAACATGCATGACTTAACAGTTAATTCATTTGATCTTGCCCTCATCCTTTTACCAGGAGAAGATCAAGCGCATTCAGCAAATTCGTATGGAGAAAGAACTCCGTGCACAGCAAATTCTCGAGGTTCGTCCTGAAAGTTATTGCAGAAACATTCTAAAACACTTCCTTTCTGCTGTTGATAGGATTTTTAAAAAACCCAACCAAAGGCTATTCCTAAATTATGTGGTCCCACTTTTAGTCACATCTACTGAGTACATGTGACTAATGCCTAATTGGTTTTTTTGCAAAAGTGCCATTGAATATGAAAATCTCCTCAGACCGTGATGGAGCTTAATACAAAATACAGTATTTCATTAAGTAAGAGGTGGCCCAGAGTTTACTGTGGCTAGGTGAAATACCTATTTTGCATTCTCTCACTAATAGGAGCTGTGAAGTATTTTAGCTTTTATAAATCAAATTTCAGTTGACACGCTTGGCAAGCAGCTCTTAACAGGATTTCGTTGTGGCTATAATTACTGATAGAAATTTTGCTTAATTTATTCTCAGTGCCTGCTGGTGTTTCATAATAAGTGCAGCCATTTTGTCTCTCAGTGTTAATGGGAGGAAATAATCATCCAATTGCTCAAGATTTCAATATGTTAGATGTGACTTTATCAGTGAGCCACTGGCTCCATTTAGCTTTCTGTGGAATATTTTTCATCAAAAGCATTAACAGAATAAGAAATCAATCTAGCAAACTTAAACAAATTATTAAGTACATTTTTTACATTTATTTTTTTTCCACCAAATAATCTTTTCAGTCCTCTATTATTTTTACTTGATGATTTTAATTTAGAAAATTATCTCAAATAAATTTCATATATGGGCGTTTGAAGCCTCTGTTAAATATTTATTTTTGTGGTGTATGAACTCTTGTATGAATCTTTCCATTGCTTTTGCTGCTTGTATGAAAGTATTTTTTACACATACAGGCAAAAAAAAGGAAGAAAGAAGAAGCAGCCAATGCCAAAATCCTGGAGATTGAGAAGCGAAACAAGGTGAGAGAAATTATAAAACTGTTACTTCGAGCAACTTCTAGCTGTTTAACACACAAGTCAGCCTGCTCCCTTGTTCAGCTGCCACAAATGTCACTCATGCCCCTGAATCCCATTCTCTTCCCCCTCCTAGTCTGCATTACAATGTTTTTTTGCTCCATTGTGTTGCTTGTCAGTAAATCCTAAGTTAAAGACACAGTGAGCAGGATTTGTCTGTTGTGGTTTGTGAAAAGCATTCAGAGTTGTCTGAGGGTGGGGTCTCTGTATTTACAGATACTGCTACACACTTGTAGTGGAAGTCTTTGGGGTGGGACCCTGCTCATTGTGCCTCTAATCTCTGTGATATAAAAAGGGCGGATCCCCTTCTATGATGCATTTATCTATAAAAACTTTTTAACCAATGAAATCTAGAGGCCAAAAAGTTTAGCATGATGTTTAATATGTTTATGGTTTTTAAAATGATGTAAAAATGTGTGTATATGTTTTGTTTTTCAAAAAGGAAAAGGAGATAAGAAGACTGCAAGCAGTCATTCTGAAGCATCAGGTATGTTTTTATTGTTATTACCCACAACCACATTGTACCAAAGCCATTCTTACTCTGTTTAAATGTCTTGGAGTTGGTCTCTAAGCAAAGCAGAGTGCATTATCTGGATTTTTTAATAAATTATATCCTGTGAAATTATCCTGTTGGGTTCTCATGGGTGTTGTTTTTTTTTAGGTCAATTTTTGTTTTCTTGTTTGATTTTCTCTTGTGTGATTTTCCATTTCTTAATATTCTGCCAACTCTTTCTACCAGGAGTTGGAGAGGCATAGACTAGATATGGTATGGGTATGTTTGTTTCTGTACATCTAACAACATTTGTGAACGTGCTGTGATAAATGGTTGCCATCATAGCAATGCATAAAGTGTGCCATTGGCTGCAGTCATACTACATCTTTCTGCATGGCTTTTCCAGAACGGTGCACTGCATATGTCCATGCTATTTGTCTCCTAGAGAAAACACATCCATTATCTGGCCAGCACAGCGAATGTAACAGGCTGCAAAGCCCTCTGATAGCCTGAAAGAACACCAACTACCTATTACTTTGTTTTTGTTTTGGATTTATTAAACTTAGAAGCTGAAATCCTTTTACCCTTAAGTATGTGAGCCAACTTTTTAATCCATTCTGTCACCTGAGAAAATCAATATACAGTTTGTATTTCTGCAAGTGATTTACACAACTGAATTAATGGAAAACAAATTCAAAAAAAGTAGTTAATGTATTGTCATGCTTATTATTTGGCTTTAGTTTCCCTAAAAACTACAACAGAGGCAAAACTTATTACATATCATCACATTAAATAAGACTGTAATAACTTTTATATGAAATTGTCTATCATTTGACTATAACTCTGTGCTTTGCTTGTCCCTGTGACACTTAATATTTGCTGCTTTTAGTTCTAAAGCCCTGGCCTGTACCTTTCAGTCTGCCTTCTTGCCAACATGCTCAGATTAAAAATGGCTGTTTCTGACTTTGAGCTTAAGCTTTGCGTGCACATCACTACCTGCGATGTAGCGTTTCATCTTTCATTGTGTTCCATCTGGTTTAAAGGTACTATGTGAAAGTTTCTGAAAATTCTCATTATTAATGACACCAGTGGCTGTTTAATGACACTAGTGGCAATCAGCATCCTGTTACTCCCCCTCACACTGTATAGACACAGAGTAGAGACAGTATGTGATTGACTGGCATGTGTCATCATGTTAAGTCATGACACTAACTAGCTTTCCATTTGCAAATTATATGATCAGCAAATATTACAAAGTTAACAAAAGCCGATCCATGCAGTGTAGAAAAGTTAAAGCTGGCTGGCTAACCGTAGCTTAGCATAGTTGTACACCTTTGCTTTGTGTTGGACTTTGGAGTTTTTACTGTGGCACTCATTTATTGACATTATCAGAACCCATTTCTAAGATAATGTTAGCTAGTGTTGCCCACGTTTGACCTTTTGGGGAGCTTAAGAGAGGCAGGGCACATTGTGTTTTTTTTCCCTGGAGAGTAATGTTCTGAGACCATTTTAAAGATTCAGCCCACGTGTTTATTACAGGCGACAGAGAAAGTCAGGTCAGGTCTCAGTTTTTAAGTTAACAACAAAGTGTTATAAACATGTAAATGGCTTCATGTAGTACCTTTAAATTTTGTGTGTTTTCACACTTAAATTACAGTACAAGGCACAACATTTTGTGTGATTATTGTAAAAAATTGTGATCTTCTTTTCCTTTTTCTACTGTGCATGCATCTCGGTCCACACTGTGTATTGCACATATACGAGCCATTGTCACTTAATGCTTAATATTTGGAACAGTAAATAGGAATGAAACTTTGTCTGTGCTCTGCCAGGAGAGGGAAAGACGCAGGCAGCACATGATGCTCATGAAGGCTGTGGAGGCCCGTAAGAAGGCAGAGGTTGGTAACACCCGATCTGCTCACATCCCTTTGTTTGTCTTCATTCTCAGTCCTGTGTTCTGCTACACTGTTTTATTCTGTTTTATTTCCCTCAGTAATTAAATCTTTTCGATGATTCAACTCTGTGGTAATTGAAGTCATAGTTTGTTTTCCAGCCTCTGTAATTCCAAGCACAAAAGATGCAGCAGTGTCATTAATACTTTCTCTTGGCTTTAGGAGAAAGAGCGTCTGAAGAGAGAGAAGAAGGATGAGAAACGGTTAAACAAGGAGAGGAAACTAGAGCTCAGAAGACTGGAACTGGAAAAAGCAAAGGAGCTGAAGAAACCAAATGAAGACATGTGTTTAGCGGATCATAAGGTATTCACACACTGTGGAGCTGCTGGCAGATGAAAATGAGAGTCCATGTACTATATGTCACTGTGGATAGCCCCCATCTGTGGAGTAGATGTGTGTGAAAAAGATTGGATTTTCCACTAGCACAGGGATTTTTTGACATAGAAATCAATCAGTATAATCACTGTAGGAGCTATAGGTATGAAGATTAGAAATGCTTTTTGACAAATTTATGGTTTCATTGTTTCACTATCAGATCTACCAAAATAGATGTGCAATATCACTGAAAGCATCTGGAATTGATTAAAAGAAAGCAGGTGGAGGTCAAAATACTGCCACCAAGTGGCTGCTGATGCTATAGCACCCAACATGTTGTACAAACTGTAATACTGGTAAGATATTTTTAATTAAGAAATTCTTGACTAGAATTCATCACATTCATTTAACAAGACTTGGCTATTCTGAAACAGGATACACCAGCACTGTTGTAAATGCTGGAAATTTTTTTTTTTTTTTTTTTTGCTTTAACTGTATTTTTCTGATTGAGATGGCCCTTGACAATGGCTTGGCACATTTCAAGTGGTTACTCTTTTAAACACGGGCTGAACTTTTTAAACTGCCTTAACTGGGTTCTTTTTGTTAACAGGAACTAGATACAAATTGTTGAGATATGATTAAAAATAAAACAATCTTGCTGTGATTTCTCTCCAGCCACTTCCAGAGCTGTCCCGAATTGCAGGTTTAGTCTTACCAGGAAGTACCTTTTCTGACTGCCTGATGGTGCTGCAGTTTCTGCGCAGCTTTGGGAAGGTCCTGAGGTTAGACATCAATCCAAACATGCTCAGCCTGAGTGACCTTCAAGAGGGCTTGCTCAACACTGGGGACAGTATGGGCAAAGTGCAGGACCTGCTGGTGAGCATGCTCTCTGCAGCTGTGTGTGACCCTGGTATACCTGCAGGTCACAAGGTGAGAGTCAGTTGATGCATTTTAAATCGTTCCTCTGCTGTTATTCTTCTGTAGCCTCACATACATTAAAAAACAAACACACGTAAAAATGCTTTGATTCTAATGTAACTCTTATACAAATGTGTGTGCAGCGAAATAAAGATTGTATTTGAAAGGCAGTGTTTAGAGTTATTAATATGCATATAAATGTTAAACCATATTTTAAATGCTGTGAGGCATAATCATGTCTTTGGGTAATTTTACATTTAATTCCATTATTACATATCGTAGTGTTAGAGTGTACATTTAATGAGATGTGCATTTAAAGACAAGCTGCTGCAAAACTGTCTTCTAAATAACATCATGTTTTAAAACAATCCGCAAATCTTAGATGAGTCATTTACTGCAAGCACTGAGCATTGCTTACTCTAGCTAACAAAGAGGTAATTACTCAGAAGGACTGTGTTTTACTTCCTACATGTGCTCTTCTGGTCTACAACTTCTCTTGTGTGTCATGGTGTAGGGTTTTAAATTGGCTGGTAAAAGTATACATTAAAAAAAAAACATTTGTCTGTTTAAGGCCACTTAAATCCTATTCCCTGTTTCCACCAGAATAAGACCGCCTTAGGGGACCACCTGACTAATGTGGGGATCAACCGAGACAACGTATCTGAGATCCTGCAGATCTACATGGAGGCTCACTGTGAGCAGACAGAGTTGACTGCCCTGACCCTCAGCCTCCGGACCAAGGCGTTTCAGGCCCACAGCCCATCACAGAAGGCCTCCATGCTTGCGTTCCTGGTTAATGAGCTGTGCTGCAGTAAGGCTGTGATCAGGTGGGAGTCATGTCATAATGTTTTTGATTATGCTATTTATAAAATAAAGAAGTACTGGCCCAATAGCATGTCAGTGAATGTGATGATGAAGTAAAATAAGCAGTATACCATAAACTGTATGTACTGTGTGTGTATTATGTATAATAAAGATGACATGCACCTTTTATAAAAGCTTGAAAGATGCTTGAATTTGACTTTCGAAAAGGTCTTATAAAACCTGTAATGAATTTCCATTAAATTTTTCTTCTCTCCAAGTCTGTATAAACAAGTGTTCCTTATGTGCCTGAAGCAAACATGTTAATCTCTGTGCTTGACGGTGGAAAGTATTGGCCTATTTTATTCATGGAGGCTTCAGTTTTAATAGAAAAGCTAAAGTACTGAAAGGAATAAGACGAATTGTGGTCTGATGGACAGTTTCACAATGTTGCATCAAACTACGTGTCATCAATTTTTCAGTGGTACTGGTAACACTTTGAAACATATTTGCTGCATACTGCAGTGTGATGCAAAGGAATCATGCTCTTGTTTTTATGCAAAAAGGTAACATGTTAATTTTGTCTGCTACTTTGCAGTGAGATCGACAAAAACATAGATCACATGACCAACCTGAGGAAGGACAAGTGGGTCATAGAGGGAAAACTCCGCAAGTGAGTGAATGCTTCTGGATGAATCAGTGCTAACACTTGAACATTTTTTACTTCTGAAAACAGTTATGTCTAATCAGTAGATGAACGTGTACATGTGTAACTGACATTTTTGTCTTCAAAGACTGAGGAGCATTCATGCCAAGAAGACTGGTAAGAGAGACAGCAGTGTGGGGGGAGAGGACAGCCACACCTTTGTCATCCCCACTGTCAGAAACAAATGCAAGAGGAAAGAAGGGGACAGTGAGGAGGAGGAGGACGATGATGACGACAGTGAAGACCAAGGAGATGACGACGACGATGAGGAAGAAGAATTGGGGGGAAAGAAGGGGAAGAAATCAGAGATATGTGAGGAAGAGGTCAGTGCTTTTAGTGGAGCCAGTGGCTGAATCCTGGTTTTTCATAGTAAATGTCAGCCGGTCCTCAGGCTTCCCACTAATGAGATCTTTTCATCTAGGACGACAGTGTACACTCAGCCAGCATGGAGGAGCTGGAGAGACAGATAGAGAAGACATACAAGGTAAATTAAATACTATAAGACTGTTTTTTTTTAAATCTCAGGAAGTGCTCGTCATTGACCTCACAGTTCAACCTCCATCTGTATTTTCTGCCCCTGTAGCAACAGAGTCAGATCAGACAGAAGTTATTCGATGCGTCTCACTCACTACGGTCCATGACGATTGGACAGGACCGCTACAAGAGACGCTACTGGGTCCTTCCACATTGCAGTGGCATCTTTGTGGAAGGCATGGAGAGCGGGGAAGGTACTTAGCAAAACTGATAACTGTGACTTTTATCCTTGTTAACCATGTACAGCACAGAAATTAGAGCTTCTCATTTAGGGTTAACATGAAAATCACATTATTATTTTTTTCACAATTATTTTGATCATTTGACATGATTACTTATATATGTATTTATTCACTATAGTAATATAACAAATGTTAAAAATGAAATAAAATGTTTAAACAGTAAAATGAAAACAAATAAAATGGATCAAAAATAAATAAGTTAGAGTGTTTCTCACACTAGCTCACTTTCACAACTACTAAACATCATGTCCAATATATAAAAATAATAAATATCAAAAAAAGAAAACAGACCAAAAAGACATCAGAACAAATAAAAAGGGCTGCTCGAATTGTTGAATTAAATTAGATCAATTTGTTGTTGTGCACCGCAACAACCTACTAAAAAAGCATATTAAGCACTGTGGTAAAACTGTTTTTATATTTATTTAAGTTTTAGAATTATCAGAAAACTCAGTCAGTAATTCAGCCAAAAAACTTCCTCTAAAGGCCAGAGTGCGCTGAATTTGTAACACAAGACAAAATGGAATGTAGCCCAAAAATAATTTCATCATGATAATCTTATTTTTTATATTTATTGAAAGCCAAAATCTTAATTAAAATAAGGAGTAGATTAATGGCCCAGTGCTAATATAATTTTTTGTGCACCTTGCCTGACCTGACGTCACCTTTTATGTTACTCAGGTTGTGAAGAAGTGGAGAAGGAAAAGAAAAGACAGAACACCGCTCAAGTGACTAGGATAAAAGAAGAGCAGCAGGAAGGGACTAAGCAGCCAGTGGTCTGCAGCCCAGCACAGAGCACAGACGGCCACATAACCACACCAGAAAGCCAGCCGGACAAGGACAGCCTCAATCTCTTCCTCCAGAAACCTGGCTCCTTCTCAAAGCTCAGCAAACTCCTTGAAGTAGCCAAGATGGCTCAGGATTCAGACATCAATTCTCACAGCAGTCATTCCGCTAAAGTCCCCACCACAGCACCTTATCCTTCATATCCCGCCTCTCAGACAGCCACTATTCAGCAGGGACTGATAGATAAAACAGATACTTTAGTGCCATCTCTGCCTAACGCCCCCCAGCTCAGAAGCAGTCCCTGGATAACCCGCAGCCCTCAGTCTGTCCTTCATGACGACCATCCCTCCAAGTTACTGATGGAAAAGAGCAACCAGTGGTTTAGCCTCTTGCCTCGCTCACCTTGCGACGAATCCTCCTTCACCTCCGGCTCCAGCCCTCCAGCCTCCTCCTCTCCACTACAGAGCACCAAATCCCCCTCCTCTCTCTCCCCTAATCCTCAAGCTATAGCCAGTTCCAGTTCTCCTGCTGGGATCAATAACACGCAGCCGTCTGTCCTTCAGGTTGGTTGATAACAATAATCTCTGTCGCATTATGTAAGATCAAGCTGTGATTTTCTTTAAAAACACAGGTTGGACAATTTAAAGTGCTGCCACTGTATCACCTTATACATTATGCATGTGGAAGTGTTGTCTGATCATAAATTAAAGTGTCTGTATTCTTCCCCTCAGCAAATAAAGTCTGGCATCCATCAAAGCAGACTGACCCAGTGTGATGTGTCCAGTCCCAGTATGCGCTTCTCTGGTCTCTGGACTTCACTACTCCCCATGCAGGATCAGGAATCCCAGCATGCAGAGAATAATGACTGCAGGGTCCTCTTCCTGGCAAATAACAACTCTGTCAACAAGAGTGAGACCCCAGAGCCCCTGAGTGACAGGCCTGATAGTGCCTCACTCCCTGCTGTGGAAGGGGCCAAAACCCAGGACTACCCAAGTCCTCAGCCCATCCCTGAGGGTAAGACAGGCTCAGTGCCAGTACACACAAGTCAGATATGCTAAACATATTCAGTGCCCAGACAGACTGACAATCACTTGCACAACTTCTCTGTGTGGCTAAATTTAAACAATCATGTGACAATGGTTATTAAATGTGTGTGTGTGTGTGTGTGTGTGTGTGTTGGCAGAAATGCTGTGCGGCTGGTGGAGGGTGGCAGACAGAGAGGAACTGCACAGTCTGGTCAAGGCCCTCCACAGTCGAGGCATCAGAGAGAAGGCCTTGCAGAAACAGATCCAAAAACATATGGAGTATACGACCCTTCTCTACGGCCACAGCAAAGATGGTTTGTCCACATTATCTCTGCTTTACATGCATCCAGACTCTAATATTATTATTTGGCATTTTGTGATCTGGCACAGGGTGACTTTAAATTAAAAGAATATGTCACCCTCAAAATGAGGGTTGCATATCAGTTTAGTTTAGTTTTCTAGTTTTTCTTAATCTTTCATAAATGGCTCCACCGTAAACAGAGAATCCAAAGAAGAAATCCTAGAACATAAGATTGTTTATGTAAAAATGTTAATGCAGGTATATGGGAAGTATTCAGTGAGCTTATGATTAATAAATAAGAAATATTTATAGACATTATTATACAACACGACTTGTATGAGAGTTTGAAACCTAGGAGATGACTTTGCTGTGGTAAAACACTGGCCCCAAAGGTTTTTTGCGAGGGTGAATATATTGTTTAAATATACTTTTCGTATCAGTAAACAGTGTTTTGTCATTTCTGTACACATCTGTGCTGGCAGGGATTGACGTGGCGGAGCTGGAAAAGCAGGAGGTGAGTGAGGAGGCCGTGGCGTGTTGGTGTGTTGAGGAGCAGGCCATGGAGGTGGACATCAGCCTGCTCCAGAAAGTCGAGGCTCTGGAGAGGAAGGTCGTCTCCGCAGGCCTTCAGGTCAAGGTACAGGCCAATGAGCATCATACTCTCTCATCTTCGTACAGCTCATACAGATCATAAAGCCTAATGTTTTTTTTTTTAATCTAAATGAATGTTCATGATCCAATGTATGCTTGTCCTTGTCCCATGTCTTGATGTTAATTACTGTGTCTTCAAATGTGTCAATGTCTCCCTCAGGGATGGATGCATCCCGAGCCCCAGTCAGAACAAGATGATCTGGTGTATCACGAACACAAGCTCTTATCTTCCCCTGCTCCAGAGAAGAAAGGACAGAGAGAAACCAGCCAGGAGGAACTTCCTGGCACTGTAGTGCGACGGCCCGACAATCCCCTTGATATAGCTGTCATCAGGCTGGCAGAGCTGGAGAGGAACATCGAGCGAAGGTACCTAGAGAGAAAAGACCCTTTAAGTGCAACCTTTCAGATCAGACCGGATAATGTCACTGTACATGCAGCATCCTCTAGTGGTGATGATGGAGCAAAGGATCATCCCACACTCATTCTACAGATTTTTTACTGCTTCTTGAACAAGAGTCTCCCGTTAGTGGCTTTTATTATTAAATGTGATAATGTTGCATACTAAATACGTGGCTGCTGTACAGTGATGCTTCTGTCTCACTCAAGCAGTGAGGAGGAGGTGGCACCAGGGATGAGGCTGTGGCGTAAAGCCATCGCTGATGTCCGCAGCTCGGCTCAGCTTTCACTCTGCATTCATCAGCTGCAGAAATCCATTGCCTGGGAACGATCCATCATGAAAGTGGTTGGTGACACTCTTATATTCACTGATTTGTTAATATCATTGTATCATGCATAAATTATGACACCAATGTATGGCTCGCACTAAAGATGTCCCTTTCCTGAAATAGCCATGTTGTTGGTGACACCCATGAACAATAGTCAGCAACTTGTTTACTGCCCATGTATACAAACACTGCCCCTCCCTTACATCACTGTTGGCTAGTAGAAAGCAATCTTTGGTCCCTGTGTACCAAAAAACAATTACGTTTGGGCTACAGACAACACAGTTTGTCATGTGTTAGTATCACCATTTTTAGTGCTGATTATTGTTGCACAATGCACTTAGACACTAAGGACCTCATATCAACATAACAACCTTTTCATGGCAAAACCAATAAAATTCTTTTGAAAAATCTTGAAATGATCTTAAATGTCATAAATTAAGTATGTTACCTTTTAAAACTTTCAAATTAAGCACAATAGATCTGCAGCGTGTGTTCCTTTAAGCAAGGATGGATTTAGTCAAAAGTTTAAGGACAGGAAAAGTTTGTTAGCAGCACTAATCTACAATACATCATTACCAGGACACAACCATATCAGATAATCTCACAATCAGTAACAAATCATCAATAGGTCAACATGTCTGAAGATGCAGAATAGCATAAATCACTAGTCTTCCCAGTGATGTATCTTTCACAACTACTTTATCTGATGTTCCAGCACTGCCAGCTCTGTCGAAAGGGCGACAATGAAGAACTGCTGTTACTCTGTGATGGCTGTGACAAAGGCTGCCACACTTACTGCCACAAACCCAGGATCACTACGGTACCTGACGGTGACTGGTTTTGTCCCACTTGTGTAGCTAAGGTACAAAAGCATCCCCCAACTGATTATTTCACGATTGCAGCAGCTTTAATTGTCAGAAGAGCTCTATCACATGTAAACATCCAATTAATTGATTTGAATACGATATGTTTTGTGCGTCTCTTCACCAATCTCCTGTGTGTTCTGTCATTCAGGAGAGTGGTCAATCCCCCCGGAGTAGGAATCAACAGAGCCGAACAGCTGGAGGAGGGAAGAAAGGCAGCGAGGTAAAACGAAACAGCAAGCCATCTGTGGTAGGAGAGCTCATCAAAGAAGAGGCTGCCAGCAGCAACAGCGTGCCAAAGAGAGGTACCAAGGAGTTCAAAAAGAGAAAAGGAGACGACAGCGAGCCCAGCTCCCAGTGTGGGCACGACAGCCCTGTGTCTTGTGGGAAAAAAGCCAAAACGGCCAAAGACAACAACACAAATGGGCTGGCGACCTGCCGGTATGCATGAACACACACATACTGAATGCATAGCAGTGTTTACTTTGTCACTGGTAAAACGTTCATTGTTATATGAGCTCCTGAGACACACATACATGACAATCACCCTGTGCAGTCATGAACCTGTGCCAAAACATTATTCTTTCATGTAATTTTTAACATTCATTTCCCTGGGAAGCCCTGGTGCTACATTTCCAAAATATGATCCAAATTCTAAATTGTAATGAGTTTCTATTTTTTTTAATATGTGAAACAAATAAACCTAGAAAAAATTATTCTGCCAAAACCATTTTTCTTCTTTAAAAGAAATTAAAGATCAGATAATATGTTCACCTCCAGAGTGCTGCTGGCTGAGCTGGAGGCCCATCAGGACGCATGGCCCTTCCTCACGCCTGTCAACCAGAAAGCCGTCCCTGGATACAGAAAGGTCATCAAGAAGCCGATGGACTTCTCCACCATCAGAGAAAAGCTCACCAACAACCAGTATGTGTTACTGTCTTAGTGTTGGTTATTAAGTAGATATATGTACCTATGCTTTCATGTGCATATAATGGCGTTTTTTTCATTTGGAAGATGCATAAAACTTTTTCTATCTATTACAGGTACATGAGTTTGGAAACTTTTATTGTGGACGTGAACCTGGTTTTTGATAACTGTGAAAAATTTAACGAAGACGATTCGGAAATTGGACGAGCTGGCCACAGCATGAGGAGGTTTTTTGACAAACGATGGACTGAACTGTTGGAGTGAAGAATCTCCAGTGTTTACCTTATTTCTCCTCTCGACATATCAGACTACATTTTCGGTGTTGGAGGCCTTCTCTTCACCTCAGACACTAAATCAATAAACAGTTCTAATAATAACACTGACGTGCAATGTGAAAGGACAAATGCTCCTGCTGAGAAAACACACTTCATGGATTCATATCTTAAAGTGCAATACTGTTTTCTTTATCAAAACGCACTGACTCTTGGACTCAATATTGTATTTGGGAATTAAAGATTTCCACAGTAGATAGGCCTTTTGCTTTTTTATATCATCAGTACTTTAGTGTATGTGTGTATTTATTTTCTCAAGTATTTATGTTCAGTCAGTCTTTTCTAAAAAAAAAAAAAAAAAAAAAAGTAGGAAATGGCAACCAGCTTTAAAAAAAATTATCTAAAGATTGTTTAACGGATTTTTGAACAAGCCAATCAAAAAGAAAACTGTTTACAGCTTTTTGACTGTAGGGTGCCAGCAGTATTACTGTGAGTCTGGAAGTGAACTGTGTAAAGTACAAGGAGGTATCACTGTTACTATTTACAAGTGTTATTTCTAACCTGTATAGAATGTACATACAATACAGTCTTGTTAAAATATTGTTAATGCATAAGGATGACTGTAGCACTTAATATGTCTTATATTGTACTTTGCCTGTGCTGAATATCCACTCAACACACTGTGGTCTCCTCAGTATTGTAGTGCCTGACCTCTGACCTCTAAACACTGTTTGGAGGAGTGTGTTTGTCTCCTATTTTCAGTGTGTGCAAGTGTGTGTGTGTCCTGCACAATTTACTGTAGGAAACCCTTACACGAGATGTAAAAATCTTTACAGCGTCTGCTCTGAAAAGAATTGATGTGGTGCATATAGTGTGTTTCATCTCCAAGCATTTCCTTCAGCCAGTCTTGTCAGACATCCTGCGGACTGACGTGAAACCTGCACTGGGCTTTAATCCAGCTGGGAGTCAGACAGTGTCACGCTCCACCGGAGGCATCTCAAGACAGCTGAAGTCAGAAGACTTGAAGTAACTGTATTTTATTATGAATATTGTGAAATGAGTAGCGACTTTTGTGGGAATATTATTTTTGAATAGTGGGTGTGTGGCACAGATAAAATAAAACCTGTTTTTCAAATAAAGACTGTCACCCTCCCTATCTTCGCTATTTGGAGTGATTGAGCATTTGTTAATTGTTTGATTTTATTCGCTGCAATAGTGAAATGCAATGAAGTACATTTATCCAAGAATGTTTCCTTTTTTTTTTTTTTTTTTTTATATATTTTATAAGAAGATTCCATTTAAGAGAAATATATATTTTACTTTAATGTCCCAGCTAGATTGTAGGACTAGCAGGACTTAATTTGCCACAAATCACAACCAACAGCAACAACAAAAATCAAAACATCCATACCAAGGGTGTTTTTGGAAGGTTTCCGAAGTCACTATTTGTAATATTAACACATTTTTATAACGTGTTTTTTTTTTTTTTTAAAATTAAGTCAGTGTTTGGAAATTTGTCACTATTGTGATTTTATAACCAACACACACACAAAACTGGTGAGGATACAGAGTCATGCTAAGTCATAAGCTAATGCTAGTTCTATTAGCTTAGATATCAGGCTGGAATAAGATAACAAGATACTCTGAAAGGATAAAAGCTTTAAGAAAAATAAAACAAAAGAAAAGGTGTACTGTGGTATGGTAACGACCTGCCAATCAAATTCACAACCTAAAGCATATGTTATTTTATTGTGTATTTTACACTAAATATGACCAACATTTACATTATCTATTTACAATATATCTTGCTGTATTTAAGAAGACTTGAAAAAGTAATTTTTTCATTGACTTACAAATTGTCTTATTTTTGCAACCGTGTAGTCACCCCCTGCTGGCCATTAGAAAGAATACAGGTTTAATGCACCCCACACTGGCTTCACCTTTTGCTCCAGAGGATGCCGCTTGAATGATTTACAGGATCTTTTTTGTTTTCATCTCATTTGTGGAAATTGTCTTCCACAAATTTCACATGCATACCTATTCATTTATATTTGTAGTCAAATGTTTTTAATGGTAACACAGATAATATAAATCTTATGAATTTAGCTGAATAGCAACTACAATAGTAATGCTTTTAGTTTTAGAGTAGTATACTTGTGGATTGTGCTGTAAAAAATGGACTATGTGCACTGCAACTCAATAACGGAGCGTCACGTGACTGATAACCTGTGTGAGATAAACACACTTCAAAGCTGGAAAGAGGAAGTCATTTAGGGGAGAAACTAGCGACGCACGAGAAACAACAGCTCGCGCTGAGTTTTGTACCTTTGTATTTGAATTTAACACCTGTGTGTTCGCAGGTGCCCATCACCTGCTCGTTACTCACCTCTTTCGATTTACAGGCGGATATTTGAGCATTTTGCGCCACCTTGTGAGGGACACCGCAGAGTCAACACACAAGATGGTGTCACTCCTGTGCACTCTGGGACAGCACACAGATGAGGTGAGTTGCTGTGCTTTCTCTCCGGCCCTCCTCGCCACCGGCTCCGGGGATAAGACCCTTCGTGTTTACAACGCAGCTGACTTCTCGGAGCTCCCTTTCTCGCCTCTCTCGGGCCACGGCTACGGGGTTCACTGCTGCTGCTTCAGCTCGTGCGGCCGCTTCCTGCTCAGCTGCTCCACGGACGGATCCACCATCGTGTGGAGCTCGGAGACAGGTGAGGTGACCGCGGTGCTGCAGCACCCGGCCCGCAGCCCGCTCCGAGTGTGCGCCGTGGCCCCGGACTCCTCCCTGCTGCTGGCAGGGGCCTGCGATGGCACCGTAGCCCTCTGGGACTTCCCCTCCAAGACTCTCCGCAGGTACTGTGTGACCCAGGGTCAGACACGTCCACAGTTAATGCAGCATATCATAAGTATAAGTATATAAGAGCAGCATTCAAGGGACTGTTCATCCCCAAATCAAAATTTACGTATCCAACTACTTTACTGTAGCTTGTTCTGATGTGAGCTGTAGAGATGAATGCCTTGTCTGGAATATAATGGAACTAGATAACACCCACAACTCACAGGTGGTAGTGAAAGTGTCAAAATACTAATTTTTAGAAAACAAAAATCATGAACTGGATACTCAAGATTAAACACAAGCCTTGTTTTAGGTGTCTTAATGTAGTAACTATTTTCTTTCTAATATAGTTCCTACATGAAACTGCTTGAGCAAACAATCAACAATCACAATTTGACCCTGACCCTGGTCACAGCACTTGGTTTCTACAGTCACATATTACGGCCCAAATCAGCAGCAAGTCAGAGAAATGTTCTGATTGGTGCACTTAAATCGTTATGTTAAAAGAACCATGCCTACTTCAAACCAGTGAGAGAAAGATTGCAGTAATCAGTGGCACAACATGTTGTGTTCATTTGAAACAGTTTTGTTCAGAATAAAAATTCTGGTTGCAAAAAAAAAGTTTCTAGGGCTGCAAAACATCTGTATCTTGATTTGGCTGTCTCAGACCTGGTGTGGTTTAGTCCCACATTGAATTAACTGAATAAATTCTTTGCAGAAAGACTAGAGCTACTACAATGCTACTACATTAATGCAGGTTTAATAATAAATATGTGGGACTAATGAACCAACCAGCTAGACAAGCACTTATTGACAAGAGCGGGTGAAATATGGTAATAAGACTGTCCTTATCTGAGGATCACAGCTTTTGCAAGCACCCTCAGGCCTGCTGTGTCTCTCTCATTAAGACTCTCACAAGCGGTTTAAATGAATCATGCAAAGCCACATCCAAATGAGTTCCAAAAGGCTCAATTTTAAGGCTAGGATTAATCAAGTCCTGCTCTGTGTTTGTTTTGCAGACGTTCTTTCAAACCTCCAAACCCACTGTTTTAATCTAACTGGCTCCTTCAGGTGCAGTGCAGTGAGCGAGGCCAGTGTTGTGGCCTGCTGCTTCTCTCCCTGTGGCCAGATGTTTGTGACCGGCTGCACCCATGGAGACCTCAAACTTTGGGATACGGACATCAACCTGCTGCATGTTGAGAAGGACGCCCACGACATGGGAGTCACCTGCTGCAGCTTCGCTCCGCAGTTTAAAGTCGGTGAGAAACATATATTCACCTAACAATAGGAGTGTCTAGACATGCAGATAGTTTGGCTGTCTGTTGATGTTTAATTTATATTTTTTTGAAGTGGAGCTGTATGAGTCAGTGTGTTACCTACATAGATGCCAATCTACACACCTATAGGTTGAGGTACTGCTGTGGATGGGCAGCCTGTATTTCAGCCCCCTAAAAAGACCCACCTGAAGATATCAATGTCAGTTTAAACTGAAAGTCGTGGAACTGAGGCCATCATCAATGCTCTCTTCAAAGCCACCAGACTCCATTGACAGAAAGAGTAATTTTACTTCGAAGGCTGACAAGTTACAAGTCTACTGCTGCATGCACTTGAGTTTGTTTGTGTTATTGTGTGAACTGAACTATGCCAATTATACACTTAAGTCACGACATAACACAAACTCATTGAAAGCAACAGCAGAAGACTGATTGCTTTTGTCAAAATAGTATTTTGGATGGAGCATAAATGGATATAAAATTTCACTTCTTTTACATTTTCTTCATCATCATGAACGGAATATATTTTGTTGTTTAATTTTTGATCAGACAAAGCAATCAATTTGAAGACATTAGCATGAGGCTCGGAAGAACAGTTTTATGGCTTTATTGTGTAGTATTCATTGAGCAATCACAAATAGTGTGTAGGACATTTTTTGAGAGAGTTCCACTTGTGACTTTGGGTCAACTAATCCTTTAGTCTGCAAGAGAAAAAACAGATAGATTTTATTCTTCTCTTCCTCCCTCGTTACTCTTCATATAACATAATAAATCTATAATTATTCCCTTGTTCACGGTTAGTTAAAAGCAACTTGTTGCATTTGATCCTCAAATCACTATGGCATGTACAGTGTTAAATAAAAACTTGAAATAGAACTGAACTTTAATCCAAATACTGTATTTATGCCACATACGGTGTCAGAGATGCTTGCCATGTGTTGTTACACTGCACAAACACTCTGCCAGATGATATTTGTCTTCTTTTGTTATCAAAGCCAGTCAAGCCTGAGGACTGAGAAACAGGGAATGTGCTTGTTGTTTGGTTCTGCAGAGGGATGCTGCATGGAGTTTCGACTGGCCTCCTGTGGACAGGACAGCCTGCTGAAAATCCGGATTGTTTCCCAGCGTGAAGGAGCAGGTAGGCCGACCCCTCTGCCCGCTCCCCTCGACTGAGAGCTCTCTCCCTCATCTCCCACACGGGCGAGCGAGAGAGAAAGAGAGAACCTGCTGACTGCTTTAACCTTGAAATCGCTCTGCAGAATAGAGGAATTTTATTAGTGTGTGGAATAAATCAGCTGCAGACTTGCTCATTAATAATGGATCACTTTAAGACATTCTGCTGAAATACAGCAGCTGCAGAGGACAGTGTGTGAGTGAGTGAGTGTGTGTGTGTGTGTGTGTGTGTGTGTGGAGGAGTTGGAGAGGAAATCAGGTGCAGACAGTATATCCACTGTGACATTTATATCTTGTACGGCCGACAGCAGGACAAGAACATTTCGTGTATGTTCAAAGGTTGTGTAACCAGCCTGCAGACTGTGTTTATGCGCCATGTTGTCGGTCCCTAAGATGTGTTGCTGTGGTAACGGACGTTTCTGGGGAGGATGCACTGTGTCCCACGTGGTGACCTGCTGCGGTCCATGGGGATTTTTCATCTCTGCGCAGCTTGTAGGAAGAAAAAGAACAATGTCTGTCCCCGTTTCATTTCTTTGAAACGTATTCTTCACATGCTGCAGAGAAGCCTTCAACCAGCCCGCCTTCCCCAATTTATCTTGTCTTTGCAAGGGAGTTGCATGCTTGAACCTTTCTTCTTTAGTTTTATGAGAAAGAAACTCAAGTGTAGATGATTCAGGGAAGCAAGGGGCCAATTTTGAATCACGCACCACCGTCTCTATGGAGCATTTTTCATGTCCTGGCTTACTTTGTGTTAGCAGCCCCATATTTTTACGGCTCCATATCCAGAGGAAACAGTCTTATTCCAGCTCTGAGGAATAAATCTTTCATTTTGTCAGTTTTTCAGCCTTTTCCTTTCACCCAGCAGCACAGCCCTCTATCGCACATCACATCTAATTTATTTTCTCAAGTGTACACTTTGATTTTGTCAGGTTTAGTAATGCATTTTTTTTTTTTTTTTAAGTACTTCACATCACATCGTGAATATGCATGCAAATAACCAATTAAGCTCCCACAGAGTCTGAAAACAGCATTGTCTTTCTCTGACGGAGAAGAGGGGCGTTTAATTTAATACATGTGTATTTACAGGCTGACAATTTAAAGGCTGGCAGAGGCCGATTGATTTTGGCACATAGGATTATTGTACGGTGAATTCTTTCTGTGTTCAGAAGCGTCTTTGTTTCTCCAGCGTTAAATGTCTCAGGTTTCCTGCCAAAAAACAAATCTTTTGTTCCAGAGCAGCTGTCAGCAGGTGGCACAGCTGCAAGCCAGCAGGGAAGAGGAAGAAGAGTTATTGACAAAAAGTTTTGAGTGCAGGAGGGAAAATGCACTTTGAAGTGTGTGTGCGTGTTTGTGTGTGACACTTTCAGATTATGTTTTTAGTTTGTTTTTTTTTTCATTTAAGGGCAAATTGCAGGAGGTTGGAGGCTACATTAAAACAGATAGTTATATTTGTGTGTGTGTGGTTGACCCCTCAGCCTGTGTCATGAAGCTGCTTCACACTCTCACCAGCCAGTCGGCTCCAGTTCTGTCCTGTGCTTTCTCTTCTGATGGAGAGCTGGTCGTCTCGGGGTAAGGCACCCTCACACACACACACACACACACACACACACACACACACACACACACACACACACACACACACACACACACACA
>JAOWBC010000002.1:12223969-12241135 GCA_028566105.1 Hypoplectrus providencianus | reverse complement strand
CACACACACACACACACACACACACACACACACACACACACACACACACACACACACACACACACACACAGAGTCAGTAAATCACTTCTCCTCGTCTTCACATGTGAGCAGCACTAATTAACACCTCTGCGCCGGCAACTGAATATCGACTTTGGTGCCTGTCAGGCTTATGTTTCGTAATGCCATTTGTTTCATTATTTGCTGTGAAATCTTTTGGGACAAATTAAGTTCAAATGAATCCCTCCTCAGTGATGAAAATGCCCACATTTGTTCTGTGCTGTAAACAGCAGATGCCACTGCTGAGCAGGAACCCTGCTGTTCCCTCAGTCAGCCACAGGAGGAGTGTATTTTGTTGTGTTTAAAGCTTCTGTTTGCATCTCTCTGCTTATTCTGGCTTGAATCCAAACATTCTGAAGGTTAAGCTGTGCTCTGTTTGTAGTACTTAAACATTTGAATAATTACTGTTTCATAATTCAAATGCATGCATGAATAAAATTTACCCTCTAATTATTCAACAGTTCGGTGGATAAAAGTGTTGCAATATATGATGCGGTAAGTAAAGCAAAGAAACACATATTTTTTAATTATATGTACATTTTTTTTTTTTTTTTGTACAACAAGTCCCAGTCGTTGCAAACACAGATGCTAAACTGTCCCGGTCCGTCCGTGTGTGTTTGTTCTTTGTTTACAGAACCTGGGAACTCTGCTCCACACTTTGAAGCAGCACGACAGGTAAATGACCTCGCCTCCCGCCGTTATGCAATCTCTGCAGCCATCAGACAAACTGCAAAAATAGGACTCCAAGTGTTTCTGATGAAAACGTTGATTTTTGCCTGATTAGTTTTTCCCAGAAGCACTGGGTGCAGTGATGCAATAGTATATTCTCCCGCGCTGCTTTCCAGACAGTCATTGAAGTGGCACCGCAGGTAGGCACCAGCAGAGCCCTTTGAAGTGCTTGAAAGGATTTAAGATACTGCACGATCTAAGACTGGATTTTTTTGAAGAGGGAACCTGACTTTTAAAGCCGATCGCTTCCTGTGCCAATTTTAGTCTGTCATACACACCCTTCACATTTCTGCTCCTCTTCCTCCTCCCCGCAGGTACGTGACGGCTGTCGCTCTCTCTCCCACCATGCCGTGGATCGCAACTGGCTCCATGGACAGATCCGTAAACGTGTGGAGGATAGGGGATCCAGTCAGCAGAACTGGTACATTTTATTTTATATATTTTTTTATTATTCATTTTATTCATTTATTTATTTATTTGGGCGAGGATCGTTTTACGCACATAATGCACACATACATTACTTTATAATAAAATAAAGAAAATACAAATGTAAAACATACTGTTCTAGCAAAGTTTCTTTTTATAATAATGCCGGACCAATGTGGGATTTTTGAGGCCTAACTCTAATTTCAGAGTGGGGAAATTAAATAATAACCATGTATAATATGACCAATAAAGTAATTTTTTTAACCTGGAATCTGCAATACTTATATCAAACAAGTTATTTAAATGTCAGACAATTCTACAGTTTAAAGCTGAGAAAGTAAAAAATAAGTAGGAATAAAATTAATATTTACATAAACATAATTTATGTAGATATTAATGTTCAGTTTCAGTCAATTGCTGAATATTAAAAAAAAAATACAGCAAACACCATTTCTAAATCACACCGGGCAATCTCCTTTACTTTATAAGGTGTAAAAAAACAAATGACTCGAAATCAGACAGCTTATACACTGAAAATTGATTTCTTCTTCTTGGGTTTGGGACTGACAAACTCCAGACAGTCAGAGACGTCCCTTTGGACTCTGATAGCCTTAAAAGAGAATTGTTTAGGTTGGCGCCTGTAAATGCAAACTAACTCTGCCTTTCCTAAAACCGACCGTTAACAAAGGTTTGAAGCCCAGGAGCCATTTGGAGCGCCAAAGCCTCCCAAAAGAGTGTTTTGGGAGATATCCAACAAGAGAAGCTCCTATTACATGTGTGTAGCTGTCTGGCTGCGGCGTCGTGAGGAGGAATTGTGATTGATGTTTATTGGTGTAGCGGGGCAAACTACCACTGAGCCTCAGAGAGCCGTTGTTATGGAGGTGAGTCCTCTTTCTAAAAAGTTCCAACCCGACATGAAAGGGAAAAAAAATTGGAATAGCAAATGAAAAGGTACAATTGTGAGACATCTGGAGGCCTTGAAGCTTCGCGGGGCAGCTCCCCATCTGCCATTAGTCAGGTTGATGTTGACAAAACAAATTCCATCTCAATGAAGATCTGCCTTTTCTTTGCCTCTACCTTGTTCCCTCTCTGTCTCCCCTTTCCTTTAATCTTGCTTCTTTCTTTCTTTTCACATATTAAAGTTATTCTCTTTTATGTTTTCCTGCAGCAGCTGAATCGAGGCAGACAGTGTGCCAAGGTAAATAAATGCATCATTCTGTTTTTCCCCTGTAAAACTTCAGTTATTCACAGTACTCTTTGAGCTAAAAACCACTGTTGTGTGTGTGTGTGTGATTCACCTATCAGTCTCGTACAGGTCTGTTTAGATCATCTAATGTCTTGACATGTCCTGGAAATATCTTTTATTTTGAGCTATTGTTGCAGTGCAGACTTGTGTCTCTCTTGCACGCGTTGGAAAGCTTTTCTTGTGATTTTGTTTGTCCTGTGTTTGTGCTGTATATGGCGTGTGTTTCGGTTTCTACGGGTTCACAGACACACACACACACACACACACACACACACACACAGACACAAAGGTGCTTTAATTAAATAGGGATCCAAAAAAGGGGAAAAAAAGAAGAAAAGAAATAGAGACTGTCTGGCTTTAAAGGATAAGGCCGCCATTATCCAATATTTTTCTTAATGCCACTAAATCCCTTGAAAAGACTCAAACAAAAATGTGAACAACAATGTGCTGGCCCGTCTTCCTCAACATCTTTCTAAGCCCATTTGTTCCTGCTGAATTGGGGAAAATTGCATCACAAATATGGCTTCATTTTCAATAGAGCCTCAGTTATTTCTTTAAACATATGAGAACAGTAGTTGTTAGCCATGCTAGCACTGCACATTGCCATGTAACACTATATTTACCAAACATTAGCATCTTAGCATGGTCACTGTGAGCGTACAAGCATGCTAATATCAACACCTAGCTCAAAGTGTAGCCACAGGGAGCCGTTAGCCATAACGCTTTAGGTACATTTATTTACAACAGGGAAATTGGAAGCAATTTTTTTTACATTAAAGGGCATTAAGACTGTAGAAAACGGCACGAGAAAAAGATTTTAAAAACGCTACATTTAAAGAAAAATAAACAAAATAAAGTGGGAGCTATCAATAGAAATAACCCAAAAATAATAATATTGTAATAATGTTAAATAAATTTGAACATCAAACGACTGATTCTAGAGAATCAGCTGGCATAACCATAATAACCATTATAATCATGGACTATGCATCAATGAATGATGGCAAACCGCATTGATTACCTGCTGGTTTTTGTCCTATTTTTAGAAGTCTTTATTTATATAAAAAAAAAAAAAACAAGCAGCAACTAACAATAAGAGCATTGAGAGTTCTTTGTTTCCATTCTCTTTTCAACTAGCAAATTATGAAACAGCTTCTGATGTTATTAAGTATCACACAAAATAGGGCTACCTGTTATCGTCCCTATTAGTGTACAAGTTTCAGAGACAAGAAGTGGTTCCCAGTATTAAGACTTCCCAACTCCAAATGGTCAAAATGTCCAATCTGCCAAATATAGACCAAACGATTCACATAATTATTACATCATATGGATATACTTTAAAATTAGAGATCACTCAATTAGAAATAAATAGGGCATTGGTTTGGAGCTTCCTCCAGCCACTGATCAATACACACAAGGTATGTTGGTCAGTATTTATGGTAGCAGGAAGTTAGTAATGTAAGTAATATTTCGACAACAATGGAGGAAGTAATCAGGCTTTAGCTGCAAAAACAATATGTGCTAGCAGAACCAATTCCTTCTCCAGACTTATCCAGTGAATAACAGAGATGATGGAGAAACCCTGGGGTGCTGCAGAGATTATATATGTCATCTGGAACGCCACAGATCTGCCAAGACATTGCTGGGGAGAGGCATGTCTACTACCTTGTGTAGCCTGCTGCCTCTGTGCCCGGGCCTGGATAAGCAACAGAAAATGGATGGATGGATGATGAAGAGAGCCTCATATGTGCATCTGCCCAAGTAATTAAACACTGCCGTCTGAGCCGTCCCAGTCTGCAGTGAAGCTCTGTGAGGTTTTCATGCTTTTGGCACAGTGATTCCATGACTCAGCCTCCTAGACTGGGAGACTCCACACTCTATCAGCCAGGCCTGCAGAGGGGAGGTGGTGTTACTCCGCACGTTGTCGTGCTGACCCAAAAAGTGGATATTTCCACTCTGTAACTGCGCTTGGGGCAGGAGTTTGCTCGCATAGTTCTCTGCTTGCCAAAATAAGAAGATAATCACTTTTAAATTGGAGAGCATCATGCAATGGGATCGCAGAAGCTGCGATGCCAAATCGGGCCAAAGGCGTAAAGTGGGAGGCAGTGACCCCTTCCCTACTTCCTACACCCTAACCTCAGCTGCTCCTTCATCACCCATCTTCGGTCTCGGCCTGCACTTTGATCAGTGACACACCCTGTAGTTTTCTGTCTGCTTCTCATGCAGATGTTACCCTGTTAAGGTGACATACTGCGTTCACACCTACAGACACACAGACAGACATTCACACCCACTATTTTCTCAAGGACAGTGATCGGCAATAAAGAATGGACATAGTTATTGTTATTATCTGAAAACTGAGATGTGTATCTAAAAATAAACTTTAAAAAAAAAATGCCTTACTTGCTGGAAAAAATGAACAGCCAAGTCCTTGAAATGTCCTTTTGTACAACCGAATGCTGAAAAAGATATTTTGTAATGACAAATATGTTTTAAATAAACTTTCAGGAAGAAAACTCAATGCGAAATGGTCAGTTAAACACAACACACAGGTTCATAGCTTTGTACAGGTACACAGTGCCGTGGAGAAGCATTGTTTGCTTACACAGTGAGCAGTTGATCAGGACAGAAGCAAACTGTCAATCAAACATAACCATGAAACAATTCTCTGCTTTTCTATCCATTCCCAAACTGTCCTGAAGAAGACTTGAAACTAACTACCCACTTCCGGGGTGGCTGTCCCTGTGGCAGCTTCAGAAGAAATGTTCTTTAGAGCAAATGTTAGCATGCTAACCAATACTGGAGTGGTTAACAGGAAGGCAAAGACTGCTTTCTATACAGCCTAATCTTAGCATTTTTACAGAAGTATCCAAGAGCAAACCTCACTTACTTATAGGCGCAAGTGTGTTCTTGGGGAGTTGTCGAAAGCACGATCTTTTGTGACGGAAATATGCATTGATTATGAATTGTCTCGGCTAGCGCAGATAGAAGAAGGTCGGTCTGGGGTGGAGCCCCTAACGTGGTTAGCGTGGTAATGAGCAACACCTCACAGTCTTCAGGGTTATCCTTCACACGGCTAATGACGGGCGAGGGGAGCCACGGGGTTACTGCGAGGTGTCATTAACAGCAACAGCACACAACAGGCCAGTTTGTCTCGGCCTCACATGATAAACGACGGCCGCTCGCTCACATGGTGTCGTGTGAAGGTTGATGAGCTGCATGCTGGCACAATCTGAAGTAGCACAACCCTGTGCTGATTTTTCTTTTTTTTCCTTCCCTTTAGTAGATCACATGCTTCTGTGCGAGGTCGGGGATCTGTGTGTGTGTGTGTGTGTGTGTGTGTGTGCGTGTAGGAGGGTAATTGTCACTCCCATATCAGCACACAGAGAGTGTCCTTTTCTGTGGAGTGTGAGGGGAAATTGTTTGTTTGCATCAGATAAGTTTTGTTGCAGGAGATGGGGGCAGGGGGAGGTATAATAACAGAGCACTTCCTCCCTTCCTGTTATGCGTTGTGCAGAAAGGAAGTTGCCGGGTCACTCCAGGCTGCTGGTTGCTGATTGGTCGGAGGAGGAGGTGCAGAGCTGGCTGTGCGAGGAAGGACTGCAGGAGCTCATCAGCATCTTTCAAGCCAACAACATCGACGGAGCAGAGCTCAGCCGGCTGAACAAGGAAACGGCAGCAGAGCTGGGAATTGGTGAGGATGAGATATAAAACAGTCACGTACATTAGTGTACACTACACACACACACATACAGGGACACTGGGACTGTGTGTTCTTATGGGGATTTACCGTTTGATCCTAAAACATGACAAGCCTCAATTGGATAGCATGATATAAGCCGCTTTTTTTTTTTTTTTTTTTCCTATCGATGCTCTGATTTACCCCCTCCCTCCACATCTCTCCCACTAACAGTGATCTGATTTGTGGATGTGAAGCTGCAGCCTTTCTATCTGCTTATACAATCACAAATCACGCTGTGAGGACAGTACCCCACGGGATGACCTTTACGTCACAAACAATGATAATCCCTCTGAAAATAAGATTAGTCCACTCAGGGCCGTCCAAGGTCCTGGCGTGGAAAGTCACTGTACAAACTGCAGCCAAAAGCAACAAACATTTTCCTCTGCAGTGGACACACACAGCACGGACGCCCACGACACGAAAGTACAACAACAACGTGAGATTGCACATATGTCAGCATCATTTTTCCAACTAAGAAAGTTAGAAAAGTTTCAAATGAATGATTGGTACCACAAGTTCATCTTCCTCTGATGGCTAGCTTAGCCTAGCATGTCATGATTACATTTGTGTTTGAGTGAAACTAATGAGACATGATGTGCTCACGAGGGAGCTCTTTAGCTGCCTGAAGGTGAATTTAGTTCCCTTCAGTCTGAGCCAGGCCAGTTATGTCCTTCTGTTTCCAGCCCTTAAGATAAGCTAAGCTAGCCACCTTTTAGCTTTGTATTTATTAAACCATGAAAAAGAGAGGTGTCGATCTGCTAATCTACTAACTACTACTACTAACATAACTTCATAACATTGTATTAGGTAGTTAAAATGAGCCCTGCATTGAGAAATCAAAACACTGTTTACATAAATGCATCAATAATAGTTATCAAGTGATTCATTTAGAATATATAAAACGATCTGAGTGGGACCATTCTGCATAATGAGTACTTTTCTTGTAGTTTTGAACTTTTAGTTGTAGTCAAGTCATTTTACAGTGTGGTGTTACGGCTTTTACTTTACTTAAAGAAGGGATGTTGATACTTTTTACATCACTGGTGGCAAGTGATCATATTTTTCTTGCTTGCATCTTTATATAGAACTCTTTATATAGGTTTTAAATTAGTATGATGACTGATAATAGAATGTACAAAAGTAAACCCAACCCCCATGATTTCACCCAATGTTTGTTTTTTTTTTTTTTTTTTTTACCTTTTTTTAAGCCCTTGTTCAGCATGTCGGCCTTTAGTGTCTTGTCCTCCCTGTTCCAGGTATGGGTGCTTTCTTGTTAGTGTTCCATGTTTCAATGCTTGTTCCTTCAGCTCGGCACATCTTGACTCCTCATTTACACACACAGTTTTGAGGGGAGTTAAGCAGACAGTTGACACACTGCCTGAATGCCATAATGCACAGAAAAGCCGTCTTTACTCTGATTACGGGTACTTTGAGCCGACTGTCATCACATAACTAGCTGCATCACAGTCCCACCCTTAATCACGGTAAAAACGCCCTTTTGGCTGTTGTGTTGTTTTTGCCTTAATTGGACAGCAGTAGACACAGTAAAAAAAACAACAGTGAAGCCAATTTCCCTCGCATGCTGCTCAGTTATGCAAAGCATGTCCTATGGACCGAGCATCTCTTCCCCATGTGTTTAGTATGGAGGACAGCTCGCATCATTAGCACAGAACGAGGACAGAGGAAACAGCAGATTGCCACATTTCCTGTCCTTTTTGTGCTGTGCAACCAACAACGATCATTTTCTATGCATGCCGTTTGTGTAAATGAGAGCGCGTGCGTAGACACACACTTACTTACAGCACACACGCAGCAAATTAGATTCCAGCGTACTTTACTTAATGAAATATTCATGAATCTTTGAGTAAGGGAAGGGGAAAAAAGTTCCTCTCGGATATAATTCAGTGTATCTCTGTGGAGACAGCCTCATTCTGCAGTTTTATTGTAGTGTCTCATCAAATTATCAATCTAAATGTAAAGTGGTACCGTATAGTACTAATGGCTTATGCCCCCACGAAAAATGTGGGAACTTATGGAAATCTTAAACCCTATCCAGCTGTTAAGTGGCGTTTTTCTATCCAACAGTAATTTATTGGATGAATCGGAGGACTTAATAGGTTCAGCATGTTTCATCAAGCGACGTTTTGATGGAGCAACATCACTTTTCCCACCAGGATTCAAAATATTCCTGATTGCAACAGCAGGCCTGAGCTGCTGCATCTGCCTGTTTCACTTTGAGCGTGAACGCAGGATTTTTCAAAATGTGCTGCATTCATGGCACAAGTAGCCACAGTCTTTGTCATGTGAACTCGAATGCTGCCTCCATCTCTGCTTTTCTGCTGTATGAATGAGTCATAACTTAACAAAGCACAGTGGCTGTTTGTGAGATTCTCTGCAGCTTGTTTGAGGCAGTTTGTGTCCCTGAAATCAATAAAATGTTTCCAAAGCATGATGTCCCTTTATCACCACAACATATGGGAGCACATAGATGTTCAAGTAAAACAAAGAATGACTGATTCATATCAAACTATTACACAGACTCAATTATTCTAAACATTTATCTACAGATCTGTTGCCCTCAGAAATCAGAACTTCAAGCCTTACTCTGCTTTTTTCCTCCAAAATGAATCCGTTTGTTCTAACATCACTGTTATTGACATCGTCTACAAAGTACTTATTGCTAACCTAGAACCAGATGGTTTATTTAGCATGTTCAGCACACATGAATTAAGCAATTCAGATTAAACTTGTGAATTACTGTCGCTGACTGAAGGAGTCGGGTCTGTGGGATCGCTTTAGTTTGTTTTGGAAACGTGGGGGGAATTATATTCTGCATCTGTGAATATTTTGGTGAATCAAGAAACTGATTTTCACTACTTTGAGTCCAATATATAAATAAGTGGTTATTTCACCACTCAAGCTTTCAAATGTGACTGAAAAATGCAATTCCTTACCCTTGAAGAAGAAGCCTTTTTGAAAAAGTCTTTACACTTCCCTCCACATCTTAAACAATTTACACCTTGCAATATTTCAGAGTTTAATGAGACCTTAGTATAGAGTTAAAGTTAAATCCAGACAGAAAAATGATGCAATAGTGGGACATGGAGGGTTATCTACAGTAGGCTGTTCAGAAGTTCTCATTGACTAAAAGCTGCTCTCTAGCTTGACACAACATCCCATAATATATCGTTAAACTGAGCCCTGATATGTTATTTGTACCCAAAAACAACACATTTGAGACCACATCTCGTCATACTGTGACAATGCCGGTCTGAAAATGTCACTGCAGCTGCTTTTATTCACTGTATCTCCGTCAGCCTCCACACACCGACACATTACTTATCGAGTGCCTGTAAAGGTGCTCCCTGCATTGTAGCTGCTGGTGAAATTTGTAGCAGATGACAAATTCAAAGGGTGCTGTCAGTGGGCTGTGTGCAGCGATTGCTCCTCTTCTTTTAGAGGTTTTATTCTGCAGGAGAATAATGAGAGATGCTAACTTTTGAACTACAACCCGCACAAACCGGTCAGAGGAGACACTTTGCCTGAGTTGTGGAGCCATCATCACACAGCGAGCATGTCTGGCTCTTTGTGTCACAGCACAGATTGATTGAACGGAGGTCCAGATTTATTCCTGCCTTTGTTTTATCTGAGAGAGCAGAGAGAGGACAAAGTCTGTCGACTGTCTGTCGCCTCAATGATTCAGATACACAGAGAAAAAGAACTTCGAAGAATAACATTAACATAATAGATTGGAGCTGGTTAAAGTGAAAAGCTTGCTCTTTGATGATAAATTAATGGACACAAACAATCTTTGCTCCACTAAGCTTGAAGTGTTAACGCACTTGCAGAGTGTGATGTAATTAAAAGCTGCACTGAACGCTGTGTTGGTTTCTCAGAGTCTGTGGGCCTCCGCGGTCGTCTGCTGAGGAAAATCGCGGCCTTGCAGGCAGAGCAGAGCGGTGCAGACGCCCCCGATGAATTTCTGTGTCCGATCACCAGAGAGCTGATGAAAGATCCCGTCATTGCTGCAGGTAAGACAACAAACCCGTCTCATGCGAGTCAACAGCGTGTGTACAAGGTGTCAAAATGTGTCTCGTCCGCAGACGGATTTTCCTATGAGCGAGAATCCATCGAGAGCTGGATCAAGGGCAAGAACAAAACCAGCCCCATGACGAACCTGCTCCTGCAGACCACGCTGCTCACCCCCAACAGATCTCTGAAGATGGCAATAACACGCTGGAAGTCGAGCCAGTAGAGCTGCTCCTTTGAGCCTGTTTGTCAAGAAAACAGGCACTTTATGGGTGCACAGGAGCTGCTAACAGGTGCTCCAATTATCAGAAGTTATGACTGTTAATGGAGACGTGTTCATGGTAACATGGTACACATTTCACAAAATACTCACAATCCCAAGTCTGTGATATGTAAACAGATATTTAACCAGTAAATAGTCTCATGTTTTGCAAAACATTTGCATACCTGCCAATTGTAAAGCATTATACTGTATAATTAATTATATTAATAATTTAAAGAAGCACTGTTAATGTTTGAATGTTGAAATAACACTCTCCCTCTCTTAAATTAAGTTTAATTCATAAATTAAATACGGACTGCTGGCTAATGTCATCAAACCTTAAATGGATACTGCTATGTAAGTGACATTATATGACTTATGTCTTAGCGCCTGCTGTTGTGCCATAAGGTTCACTTGTTCTGTTTCCAGACATCTTCACAGTGCTGCCTACGGGCCAGTGGTGGCCCTCAAAGATTTTGAATGTGCCTTTATATTAATGCATTTTATTTTAATCTCTTGTTGTCCATTTCAGTACATTTAAGTAGCTAATATTCCTCTAACCACTTTGCTAAACTTCCCTAACACACATTTAGTTTTACTTTTGTGACTGGTAGCCTTAATTCCTTTTTAATTTGAATCCCTGTCTTGGTAATGAATTCATATTTTTCACCAAGTCATGCACATTTTAAAAGCCTGCATTAAACAACACGTTTAGAATGCCCTGAGCGAAGCTGTGATTTTAGTAGGATTTTTAATGCTGGTCTGAGGGGTAAAAGACAGACAACACAAGGTCATGTAACAGATTGTTGAGTCGGGTGCTCTTATAACACCACTCTCCTTCAAAACCGTGAGGAAAGACATAGGAGGGTCTTTTTTCCCTCCTTGGTCGCACTTTATTGATCCTTTGCACCACCTGAGGCTTTTTGGCAGCGACCAAACAGCATTATAATGTTTACACCCCTTTAGGATGATTGCAATTATTATATATCCTCTTAAGCAGCCATGTGTTTGAGAATAACAGTCAGCAGACCTGCTTGTTTTTTTCCTCAGTGGGTCTTTATTTCTCTCTCCCATGGTGGCTATGGCTGTAATGTTCTATTACAGTATGTGATCACAGCTAATAAAGCTCACAATACTGAAAACATGGCAACAATTGCATTTAACGTACATATTAAAATAGAGCTGATGGCACTATGCCCCAAAACCATTTCTGTTTTTATAGATTTTTTTTACTCTGTAATATAAACTGCAATTGTAGCATACACTTAAACTCAACATTATTGAGAATCATTAAATGTCTTATTAGCTGTGCAAAAATAACTATATAAAATATATTGCTTTTACAATTAACCAAGCCATTGGCGCCGTAAATAAATTAAACTAGACAGCAACAACAAGCAGATACAGAAGGGATTTCAATTCAATGTTAATGGTGATTCATATAATGTACAAACACATTTAACAAATGTTTTTTTTAGAACCTTTAACACCATTTAAACAACATTGTGCATAAAACTCAAAATACACAAGTCTGAACTTGTCATTACACTTAACACAGATCTTCACTGGAAAGAAGGAAAAAAATACATATTTATATAATATACACAACAGGATCTATAACATCCTTTGTAAAACACAGGAATGCCCGTCCTTTAGACTTTCTTACACCTTCACTGAGGACTCTCTTCTCAATTCTCCTCTCTCAGCACCATGGACGTAATGAACACAGTTCAAACCCCATTTCACTCACTCACAACTGTTCTGTAATAACATTATGCTGTAACTGAATATGTTGTTTAAGCACTTGAGCGGCCTAAGTGTGTATAAAGTGCTCACTGTCACCGTTGCGTTGATGAGGACTGTACAGTGCATGTCCAAATACTTCCTTCAGTGCAATGTCTCCAGCTTGGCTGAATGACGGCGGACATGTTGTCATGTAACAGAAGCTGACAGCCACAAGCGACAGGTTGGGAGGAGAAAAAAAAAAATCTGGAGCCTTCAGCACGTTGCCTGCAGTCTGTATTCACACAGGAAAACAAACAGCTTGCAGACTGTACTTCTAACAAGGCTTAAACTTTTCTGTTTGGGGTTTGGTTTAAAAAAAAAAAAATTAAAACAACTGCTCGTTTTAGATTTTTGCTTGTGTGTGCGTTGTGGACTGTCTGAGAGATAAAACAAACATCTCTACACATTCGACTCTATAAATGATCGCTTTGGTTTCATTGAAGCTACGTGAATGGCAGGATTATCTCGGGCTAGGCCAGGCTGCTTGGGCTTACTGTCCATGAATGTGTGCGACATCGCCAGCGCTGGCTTGGACTCTTTATAACAGTTGGCGCCTTGGCAGAACTTCTCTGTGAATTCCTTGGCGTGCATGCCGTTTTGTAAGCTACTCATTGCCATAGCACCCTGAGGTGGTGGAGGTTTGTGCTGCTCCTGGTAAGTGCTCACTGTTTTGGCGTAAGGCAGCTCACAGTCGACAGGCAGCAGGCCCATCGCTGACATGTTGTGACACACCAGACCTTCAGACGAGTGGTTCAGCCAGCTGCGGCCAACAGATTGCAGGCTCGGGTGACTCTGCAGGCCGTGGTGCTGCTGCTGAAGCTGCTGCTGCTGCTGCTGGAGCTGTTGGTGAAAGCGTGCGGTCTTATCAGTAATGCCCATGAAGGGTCTGGGTTTGTACTCAGAACTGGCCTGCTGGCTGTGCTTTGTTTTGTCAGAAACCTTGGTGCGGACATCAGGTCCCAGCTTGCCGCTGTCTGATAGGCTGCTGCTGGACGCCAGGCTACTGGTGGAGCTGGACACTCGCATGCTGCTGCTGCTGCCTCCACCCTGTGATCCCATCACACCGCACACACCTTCCTTTCCTGGCTCTGTGTGGTTCCCCTGGGGCCCTGGACCAGAGCAGGCCAACCCATCCAGGGAGGATGCAGAGTGTGCAGACAACCTGTCCTGCCCCCTGGAGCTGCTGCAGGAAGGGTAGGAGGCCTGGGAGGAATGGAGGCTCTCGTTTTCACAACTGTGACCCATGGAAGAGGCGGCCGCCGCAATTGACATGCGGTTTCCGTATACAGGCTCGTCAGGGGGGGGCGGCAGAGGGCTGATGTCGATGCCTGGGCCCGGCTTCAAAGCGCTGGACATGTGTCGGCTGGGTAAGGGACTGGATGGTGCGTACTGAGATTTGGCCCCTGCCACACGGCCTCCCACTGCGCCTCCCCCAACCTGCATGGAGGTCATATGCTGGTTGGTCTTGACTATCTGGGCCTGCTTGGTGGGCTGCAGGACCAGGCCCTGCTGGGCCAGCGCCTCCCGGTGCTCTCGGGGGTACCGGTGGGGAGGAAGCCTGCTGGGGCCCGGGGGTGAGCTGAGGCTCTGACTCTGATGTCCCATGCTGTTGTTGACGGGCTCTAGGGGTAGGGCTCTGTTGTAGGAGTAACTGTTCTGTGGCCAGCAGGCTTCAGGTGTCCTGTCATGCAGAGAAGTCTCCTCCTCCTCCTCTTCCTCCTCCTCCTCCAAGATGTCTCTTTGTCCCTCCACGCTCCTGGCAAGGCTGTGCTCTGAAGGCTCCTCCTGTCCTTCGTCTTGCTCCTGGTCGGACTCGTGGCCTCCTGACGCCTGGTTGGGAGCGGCTGCTGCCCCAGCGGGGCCTCCTTTAGTCTGTGTGCGCTGCATCTGTTTACATTCGTCCTCCACTCGAGCCAGTAAACGGCGTATTTCCCGGTTATTGGGGCACAGCTTGGCTGCTTCGTGCAGGTCAGCCAGGGCCGCTGTAAACTGCCTGTGGATTGAAGAAACAATGAAGAGAAACATTGTTACCAGATCCAGACCACATCCTTCATCACTAATAACAACCACAGGAGCAGTTGTGGAGCTGTGCTGAATACTTTACCTGCTGCTTCTTTTAGCTCTGGCGCGGGCATAGTAGGCCTCATAGGATTTGGGTTTCAGCTCCAGTGCTTTTGTTGCAAACTCCTCAGCCATCCCAAAATCCTACAGAGGAAGCAAACTCAATAAATTAGTCATCCTGTTTATGTTCCAGCACATGTGGTTCAGTTGCAGTCATTGAAATAAACATTTTAAGACAGACAGTACACACATTTTGCCCAGAATGCTCAAAGTGAAGTGCTGAGGAAGCCAGTGGTTCCAACGACCACTAACAAGATGGAGAATATACCAGGAACCCCTCCGCTATGTCCCAGAGAATAATTTTAAGTCATCTACTCTTTTACACTTCTACATATTTTAAATGATATGCAATAAAATTATATTACTCTGTATAAGAATGTAATAGCCTGGGCTTTTGGAATAGTTGGATTAGAAATACAGGCCCACTCAAAAGAAGTTGCAATAATGTCAAAACTTCAAAAATATAGAGTGCATCAAATTCAGTTTGGAGTGTAAATTTACCTGTGTGAACATTAGATATTTATTGCTTATCTTAATAATGTCTTTGTACTGTTTTCAAATAAATGCATTTACAAATCATTGAACTCAATGATTTGAAGAATCACTGATATAACTGTTTGACCTGTGAGCTACTTCTGTCCAACACTTCTGCTCTGTGTGAAGTGATAAAATTACTGGCAGAAAACAGACAACCTCGTGGGTCTCATGCTACCTTTCAGCGTGCAGTCACATCGACGGCTGACTCGCTATGAAAGTTTTCATGCTAGACTTGTGACTATGACTTATCACTACCATAAGATTTCTGTGAACAAACGTGTATGAAGAGCTTTTCTGCAGAAACAATTATCCAAGACGACAATGACAGGACAGCTTGAATATAACCGCTCTCCTCATGTTTGCTTCAATCATCGAATCATTTCCGCTCCACCTCAAACAGTCATTTAACTTATCGGTCTGTTTGAACTGAGTGAAACTCCAACAGGAAACTTCTCGGCACAGAGCTGCTCTGGCTGAGGGAGCAGACAGGCTGGCACACGCAGGAGCTGAGATTGTTTCACAAGAAGATTTGAGGAGATTGAGTCCACTGCCCGGTGCGCATGTAGCTTTCTCCCCACCTCCTCCCTGTTACCATCTGAACACTAACAAGCTTCCTCTGCCCACACATGCTCAAATCTTTCACATGCTGGAGTCCGAGTCACAGATTTATCTTTCTGTCTAAAACATTGGAGATTCTTCCCAGGACAAAAAAAGTCTATTCTTAACCAAATACCCATTTAATGATGCCTTATGATATTCATTACCCTGACAAATAAAACTCTGGTGAGTGAGAAGCCTTATTTAAGCCATTTAAGGATAAAAATACAGCGCTGGCTGAGGAGCAAAGATAAAAAAGTGGAGTGTCTCTGGAGAGGCTTACATTGGTTTTTCTGCGACAGCGGGAGAGATTGAGGTACAGAGACACCCTCAGGTCTTTAAACGCCTTCAGGTCATCGCCGAAGCCTTCTCTAGGAAACTTCCTCAGGGCGTACTGGTACCTCTGGGCCGCCTCCTTCATCTTCCCTTTCTGGAGGACACATGGAGGGCAAACAGGCGGTGAGGAAGAGAACAGAACCAGAAGGGAAATGAAGGAGGAGAGAAGCAGGACGGCGGTATTCACCAGATACTCCTGCTGTAGCCTTCCCTTCTCATCAATCAAACATACAACACACAGCAAAATAACAAACACACACAAACACACACAGCACCTGACAGGCTTGTCCTTTCTGCCACCAACTCAATCTGTTAAATGTCAGGCATCAATCACGGCTCCTTTGCTAAGTGGTGCGGAACATACACATCTATTCTGCATTTAGCTGAGCTGGAAAAGGACAGTAGTCACTTCATTGTTGCGCTGAACTAAATTATATTGTTCAGTGCTGTTCCACTTCTATATAAGAAAACATGACATCATCGGATAATGACTCAGGCTTTATTTGTGTCTTTAAATACAGTATGGCATTTTAGGATCATGAAACATTTAATTAAGTGACTCCAGTTACCTTGTAAAGCAGATTCCCCTCTTCCATCAGCTTCTGCAGGAGGATGATCAGGATATCAGGCTTGGAAGTAGCCATGGCCCAAGCCGCATTCCCTGTAGGGGTATAGGTGAAAGAACAGTGTGTTATGTTGTTGTTACTGCTGCCAACAGATGGTCACTGTATTCTCTGTAAATTGGTACAAGGTAAAGTTACCTAAAGATTGTACCTGATCGATCGTAAGGTGAAGTTCTGTAGCCTTAGTTTATTGAAGGCAGTTAAGAAAGAGTTAGGGGAGAGAGTGAAGAGAAAAGAGGTCATGCCACAGGAAGAGTAGTCATTTATAGTGAAAGGAAAAGGGTTACAAAGTGTTTTGTGACAATATATAATTATGTCAGTCAACTTGAAATGGCCTTGTGTTTTCAGCAGTAAATGCATGCAAAGTGTTGACTGTGCTGAAAGACATTTTAAAGGTTCTGCCCATTACTTTTTTTTCCTGCCCATTACTTTTTTTTTTCTGAGACAGCATAGTGCGCTGGAGATAAGCCGCAGACCCAGATAGCTCTATGAATGTCATTTAGGTGATAAGTCACATTCTTAAATTAGCCAAGCAGCACATGAGGGAAAAGAGGAATGACACACACACGCACACCCACACTGACATGCCAGGAAAAGTGAACGTACACACACACACACACACACACACACACACACACACACACACACACACACACACACACACACACACACACAC
>JAOWBC010000002.1:12149557-12223869 GCA_028566105.1 Hypoplectrus providencianus | reverse complement strand
ACACACACACACACACACACACACACACACACACACACACACACACACACACACACACACACACACACACAAAGCAAGGCATGGAAACAGGGTTTTTCCACAGCATTCCACGAAATTAGTCTGATTTTATTCTTAGTACCATGAGATACTGAGCAACACAGAGCCAGACTCGACACTGGGGCAAAACAACACACTGAGACTCTCTGGATGTTTACTGAGATGTGAAAGAATTTGGCAGACCACGGACAGTTTCTAGAGACCACAGGAGGACTAACAGCTGGTGAACTGACTGACAGCACCGATCATCTACACATAAAACTACAAACACATGAAAAGCGAGACGTTTCCTGCAGGTTTTTCACCGAGTCGTAGGAATAAAACTCTTACCCAGCTTGGCCCCTTTCTTCAGCAGAGTCACCACCACCGACGTGTTGCGACAGCCTATGGCCCGGTCCAGAGGCCTCATCCCACTGTAGTCCACATGCTCTATCACCGCTCCTCTCTCCACCAAATACTGGACCTACATAAGAGCAGCAACTGTTAAAATGTGTCAACAATCATGAGCTGGCCTAACACGGAGCTGCATGTGTTTAATAATGGCCACGCGCTGCTCTCAATTAAGGCTGAGTGGAAGGTGGAGCTGGAGCGCTCTAAACCAATTTTACTTACAATCTCTGCATCTCCGTAGAAGGCAGCGAGGTCCAGCGGAGTTCTTCCGTTTTTGTCTGTGTGGTCGATGACCGCACCTTTCTCCACCAAAAACTGTACTACGTTCTTGTGTCCTTTTAAACATGCCCAGCTCAGGGGTGTCAGTCCCTCCTTGTCCATCGAAGTCAAAGATGCACCTTTGAAGCAAAAATAGTCATTAACCACTTCCTATTTACAGAAAGTTAAAAGGTGCAAATGATTTGAAGTGAGTTTGTTGTATTTCTAAATATTTCTATACTAGTACTTCCTATTACTATAATACATTCAATCCTGAGCTGTCCCTTTAATATGTCCAGCTAAACAGCATTTACTGCCTTGTAATTTCTTGCTGAGTGGCACTCACTGCTCTGTGGTGCTGATGTTTCTGCAGCTCACCTTTAGAAAGCAGAAACTCTACGGTGCTCAGGTGACCCTCGCAGGCAGCCACCATGAGTAGGGTCCTGCCCTGTTTGTCGCTGATGTTTATGTCAGCGCCGTGCTGCAACAGCAGCTCTGCAATCTGCGAAAACGACAAGAACAGTCAAAGAACAGACATCAAACACATCTAGGTGCACAGAGCTCACACTGAACTGTTCGTTCAGCATGGACCGTGACCCCTTTTTTCAGGGAACAGGTAGCTCTAACAGCAAAACATCAAACCTGTACTGTACAACAATAGGAAGCCACAGAAAGATTCAAAAGAAGAAAGTGCTGAGGTGTAATTGCCATTTGACGAGATGCGGTTGCTGTGGATACAGAGGGAGTTTGTCCAGCACAAAAGAGCCACTCAGCATGTCTCACCTGCCAGTGTCCCTGTCTGACGGCGCAGAATAGAGGAGACACCCCCCGCCGGTTGACCTGCTGCACTACAGCCCCCTGCTCCAACAGGAAGCTGCATACCTCCATCTTCCCCCGGCCAGCTGCTGCCGTCAAGGCTAAAGAGAGGAAGAAGGTGGAGATGCTAAGATTCACATAGGTCTGACTTCTTTATTTTGAGCTGAGGAACAAGTTACGGTAAGGATACAGTGCAGAATCAATCCATCCCACTCCAACACTGCATGGACATGATAATGCACAGTACACACAGGCCTATGCTGGCCATGAACAGCATCTGTAGTATCCCAACTGTTTGGAGAGGTGAAAGCTTGGATATAAATAGTGATAGCAATCCCAGAATCCCTCTTGTTCTTCTTGAGAGAAAGGCAGAGTTTGGTACTAATTGAGTTTAAAAACAGACAATTATGTTATGCTTATTAAACTCATTAAAATCCAGCCTCAAGCTCCCAGGCCTTGAAAGGAGAGATGAGAATCCATTCATTTTATGCATCAACAGACAAACATTAGACAACAAAGTCAAACAATCGTGTTTAACACCCATTCTTGTTTATTTTTTGTATCTTTTTCAGAACACGATTAACTGGAATTAACTGGTTCTAATTCATTTTTTAACAAAAAGAAAAACCTAATTTGTGCTCGTATTTGAGTCGATGAAGAAAACAAAGACGGATTCTTACAGTTTATCGGCTGCTGCTGACGTACGGCGGCAGATGGGCCGGTCTTAAATGAGCACTGGTTGTCAAAACAAGAGTGAGATCCACAGTAAGAATGGAAACAGCTCTGCTCTCACATGCACCTCGGAGAGATTTAAGGTGCCGCTGAGTCTCCATGTCTGACTGACATCATCCATCTGGATGAACAGTCATCAGAGCCAAACAACCGCACCCTCCATCTGCTCAAAATATGGATATCCTCACACAGAGCACAGTGAAGAACAATGACTGAGCAGCTAAACTTAGTCTCTGTTAGGGCCCCAGGGAGGAACATTAGCAGCACCTGGGGATGATGCTGAGTTACACTGAACAAACTATCAACAGCTGTGCACTTTGTTGATGTTTGAAAGTGACGTCTGTTTTTACATAACTCATTTTAGTCTCAGACGTTCTCTGTGTGTACTGCCATTCTAAAATCCTCCTGTGAGGTTCACTTTTGACCTCACAGGAGAGATTTTAGCCAATGTATGTAGCCAATGAACCTCTCCACAAACATCAAACATTTATGGCTTCCTGGTTGTATTCTCTGCCAACCAGCCAGGTTACAGCTAATCTTGTCTGTCCAGACTTGCATGTAGCCACTGGCCAACACAGTTAATAATGCTTCAAATATGGATGTTGCTGCAAATAAGCTACAAATTCTTAAACGTGGATTCTTCTCACACATCTACAACCTTGCTGCACAGAAGATTCATAAAGTCAGTGTCAACATTTCAGCTTCCAACCAAAATGTGAAATATGTTCTCAGTATCCCCCTCTGTTTCTGAGTTATGTTGTTAGATCGTGACTCAGAGTGTTCCTGCAGAGCATTATGATATCACAGTAAATATGACCTTTGGCCTTCTTGATAGAAATTGTCATCTCTTCATCATCCAATCCTACTTTATATCTGTTTGAAATGTTTTCATGATTATTGTATGAATTTTTAAGCTATGGCCAAAAAAAGTGTTCGCCCTGAGGTCACAGTGATCTTTTGACCTCTAGGATCAGGTCATTCTGAGTCCAAGTGGATTTTAGTAGCATGTTTGAGGAAATTCACCAGAGGTGATCCTGAGCTTTCTTTCACAAAAATGGGATAAGCAAGATGTCAGTGTAACCTTGACCTCTGACTAATCTCTCAGGTCATTCTTGGGTCAAAGAGGATGTTTGAGCCAAATTTGAGGAACTCCCCTCAAGGCTTTTCTGAGATATAGTGTTGAGTCAGGCAGGATGGATGAACAGAAAGACAACCCAATATTAAATGCCTGTGAGGAAAGGTCTCAGTACAGAATACAGCTTGAGCTTGTTTCCAGCAGTTAGGAGGGATGGGAAGGATGTTTAAGTGGCTAACAAACACTTTTCTTACACTAGAGTGTCTCAGTATTCCTGCTCTTTAGAGAAACAGCTCCTTTTTCACCTTTGGTCACTTATTGTTTCACTCCGGCTTGCTGCTGCAGTATTATCAATAAAGTCTTGCCTTATTTTATCTTATCTTGTGTTGTGTATGCTATTTATCAGCCGTGTTTCGACTCTGCTCTGCCTGTTCCTGAAGCCCACCTACATCGCTGCCTTGACAGTGATGTGAGGCTCTAAATCACCGCCTGATAAGGAGATTTACAAAGTAAACAAACAATAATGTCCTTATCGACCACCACTTTGCCACCAGGCTGGAGAGACCCAAGACTCAACAACAGCAGAGAGGTTGTGACCTGGCATTTAAACAAAAGCTGTGCAGACAAACAACCTGGAGCCTCTTGACCAACACTGACAAAAGCTTTAGATAGTCTTTTCTAACCAGAGTGGAATTTTTCAATAATCAGATTTTTTTTTTCTCAGGGTAAAATTAATAGATGAACCTTTAAAGTATTATTTCATAACAGATGAAATGTCAATTACAAAACGTGGCAGGCAATTTTAAAAGGAAATTGTGAGGCAATGATTTGCAAAATGGCAAGTTTGTTATGCCAGTGGACAATTACATGAGAAATGCATTAAAACTCAGCACACAGGCATGTTTTGATTGGCCTCCACCTACTGCATGTTAACTAAATTTAATTTCCAGAAAACTTTCATTCTACAACCACAAAATATAGATGAAGAATCTTTTCTGAAAAACACAGATGAATAAAGCCTGTACAAAACTGTCTTCTCATCAGGAAAGTGTTGGTTTCAATGCGCTCAGTAAAAATGCAGGTGTTTGTCACTTGATGCGAGAATAAAGAGCATCTTTTCCCCAGGCAGCTGAGCAAACCCACAAATAGCTGCCTGGGTTAGCTCACGCTGCGCTCTTATTATACAGTAAAAGAAGTCGGGTTCTTTGTACATTTGAAAAGAGAATAACAGCAGAGCCTCGTGCAGAGGAATAAAAGACTTCCTGTGCATATTCAGAATTTATCCCCTGTATTTAAGTCATTTACACTACAGTATTAAGAGCGGTGGGCAGCCACTCTTCAGCACCTTGAGACAACTTCTTCAGCATGACAGAAAAGCCCTGACCACCACATAAAAGCACAATGCTGACGTTATTTGGAATCCTGCCTCAAATAAAATAAATGTTGACATTTAAATGGATATTGCCATGACAACAACTGGCATGAATTATATTCACCGAAGTACCCAATGGCAACTACATTTATCATGAGATGTTATTCATTTATGTAATGCTTAACAAAGTGTCAGAAGATGGTGTTAACTCATCTGCACCTACCACGGGGAAGAAACAACAAATAAGACATAAAATGATACATGATTTACCAAAGATTACACTTCTGCAACACATGAATTTGTTGGGCTGTGCCGCAAGCTGATCCCGCTGCTGTGTGTTCACAACAACGAGAATGGCTGCGCAGTCAAATTACCTTTCTTTGCATAACGGAGAAGAGTTTTGCATCCTAAGAGGGGATTTAAAAGATGGAGCTTGCACAGATGTGCAATGCAATCTGCCTCTCTTCTAACACAGGAGACAGTGGGCCTATTTGCATGGCGATGTAATATTATTCTGTTGAATTTTAAATATGAAATACATCTTCACAGAGACAGGTTGTTATCAGAGAATTGTTTCTGAGACAACGATGAATGGCCGGTTCTGAAGGGGACATTGTGGGAACTTTGTCAGTTTTGCTGTTTTCTGAGTGCTGCTGCTACCAGGTTGAATTATTAAATCTGAGTGGAAGAAAGGGTATTTGAGGTGAAAGTGAGATTAAATATATCTCCCAGTGCTAATCATTTCTGTTGTTTGCATCCCGACAACATGAGCAGAGCCATTTTTATTGTCTGAAGTGAACTCCTCCACCTGTAATACACCACTAAATATTCATTTTACATCTGCAGAAAATGAAGCTTTTTTCCTCAAAGTGCGCCTCAGCAAACAAAAAATAAACATTCTGGTCGTAAATTGTGTTTACTAACCTGTTTTCCCTGAATGCAGATGAGCTCAGATCTCATTTAAAATGAGTGCCAGGTGGGTGCAAAAATATTTGAATGTGCAGTCGTGGCAAAGTTGTGGAGTCACTTTGCTTCAGGTCAGTGGTGCTATAGCTCTGCGCCTTCCTATTGCTACCTGTGACCTGATGTTTAATTGCTGGCTGTGATTTAACATCTACGTTGTAAATAGAGCTGAAGGGCGAATACTGCAACAGCTACAAATTGCTTGAATGTTAATGAAAGTGTGATTATTATCATTCACAGGTTCATATGAGGTTTAGTTAAACAATCAAAGCCCTGCACAAATGTATCTTGTTTTTAATGACTAGAAGCCAGAATCCTCTCGAATCAGAGGAAACAGAGCAGCAGCTCCACAAAGGAATATTTCAGAGGGACGACTCTTTGTCCCAGGACTGTAATAAGGTCTGAAGTCCTGCAGTCATTTAGCAGGACAGAAGCACCAGTTAACCACACTGTGGACGGCCTCTACTAATAGGCTGACCTACATTCCTGTAGCACCAAACTTTCAGTGCTAAATCCTGCTGGCTTACAACAGACAAAAAGAGACTATTATTAAAGTTTTTTTTAAATCTATTTTCATATGATTGTGCACCAAAAAAACATCAAACGCTGTTGTCAAGTAAGAAGGGGTGCGATTTGAACATTTATAGCCCTGGATCACTTCAGACTCAAAGCAAAAGCTCACATTGAAGATGAGAGACAAATATTTCAAAAGTGTCCAACATTTCAAAATGTTCATAACAGATGCTGCAGCTCTAACGCAGCATGTGTCTGAAACTTACATAATGCTGCAGAAATATTTTTAGTTATTCCAAATGCTAAGCAGAAAACAAAGCACGTGAATAAATATTCTTACCAGGACTTCTTAGGGCATATTGATAATGATTATAAATTCACCTGAGACCCTGCAATTCATATTTGTGTTCTGTGTGGGACCTGACATTGAGGTTTCTATTCCAAACACCACACCACAGGATCCCTCTATACATCCATCTGAGTCCCAATGTTCTGTGAAAAGCACATCCTGGGCTTTGTAGTGGTAAAAAAACAGATGCGACAGACAGAACACATCTAGACTTTCCAGGACGTGAGGCGCTGCAGAGATTACCGCAAAGAAATTATTACGATGTATTAGAGATATTTCTTTTTTATTTATGAGAATCTTAACTAGATTATATGAATCTCAGAATATCAGAAATGTAGGGTTATTTGAAGCTTTTGAAAATACAGATTTTAACCACTGTCTTGGGGGACAGGCCTCCTCTTATCAACAGTTCATACACTTCAAGAAACAGAACACACACAACACAGTTTTTTTGAAAAACAATAATAAAATGATTCAGTCAGACAACGTATATAAACATTTAAAGCACGCACAATACCTATTTCACATTTCTTGAAAGTGAATTTAATTGTATATGCTGTTATTGTTCTGTACGACTACAAGGGGCATAAAAAATAACATTAAGAAACTAATCTTGGTTTGTTACATCCAGGTATCTTGTAATTCTGTTAAAAATGAATTAAACTCTGTATGTATGAACACACAGTATATGTATCTGCCTTCACCTCTGGAATGAAATAAAAAAAAAAACCTGTTCTTCCCCCAGTAGACAGTTTACACCTGACATCCACTTCATGCTGCCAGACTTCATGTTCCCTGGCCTTTAGCACAATTTCTTCAATCTTAAATGACTTTGAGCAGACCATCAAGAACAGTCGCTGCCCACAACATCTACTCCTGATTGGCAAACTCTGTCTCTCACTTTCTGCCATTACTCATCTTTAAAAAGGAGGCGCCCCAGGAACTTTCTGAGAAAATGTAGAAGTTCAGCTAATATCAGAAACTAAATGTGGACATCTGGCTCTAAATGGATTATAATCCATATGTAATTCTTCTTCAGCAATATCCCTGCTATACCTGCAATACATCTGGCCAACAATGTATACAACAGATGGTGGAGAAACTTCAAAACTGTTGGCAGTATCTTAACATGGAGCACCAGGGGGATACTGTAGCTGAAATACAGCAGCATGCTGGAAAATCATTGTTCAGAGGAAATGCTGTGTTGACCAAACTCTAAGTAGAAACCCACATGAGCCACAATAAGTAATGCCTCTACCAGAAAGTACTGCACAGGAAAACTTGGAACGGCCATAAAAAATGCACACACATTTGGGATGAGCGACTTCGACATCAAACAGAGAGCATTACTGTGCAGAAGAGAGATACAAGACCCTCCACTGCAGTATGCAATCACAGCGGCGAGGTCCAGAATGCTAAAGCAGCAGGTGATAATACAAGAGAGCCACGTAATGCAAAAAGATGGATGAAAACATACCTGTCTCTCCCCACAGAGTGTCGTGGCTATCAATTTGCACAGCATGCTCATTATTCAACGCCAGCAAGCCTCTCACAACCTGCCAGAAAAGAAAGCGAGATTAATGGCATACCGTTTCCACATAAGATATCAAATAAACCTTCAAGAGGTTATACAACATGCTAATTTTGCAGCAGAATAGCAACAAATGGGATACTGCTGCCTGAGAAAATTCTTATAAATTAATCACAGCCGATGAGAGCAGCACTTGTCCCTGAACCGCCGTATGAGGTTATGTGAGTTGAGTACAATCTGATTAATGCCCCGACTTTAACGGGGTCTCCTTCTACATGTGGGTTGACAGCTTAGCTTGGCCCAGTTCTGTAATTCTGAGCTGGGCCTCAGGATCCCATTCCAGCTAATGAGGGAGCCAAAATAAACCTTGAGCCTGCTTCACACCTGGGCAGCCTAAAGGCACTGCGCTGTGATCGATCCCTGAATTCTGCTTTCAGACATACAAGGCCGAATAACACCACCAACCTTAAGTCATCATTACTGAGAGAGAGATGTGCACAGATTTTATATGCGCCTCTTTCTGCTCTCTGTAATTCTTTGTGGAAAGTTGTCGTGAAAACACATAGGAAAAGGAAAACTATTTTGCTGGTGTGCATTTTTGCAATACAGAGTGGGTTTTTCATTAGAAATACATACATTTGTAATGCATTACTGTCAGTAATGGGGGAAGTATTCAAATCCTTTACTTCAAAAAGGTTGCAATAATGTTCCTTGTTTGTGTTAACTTTTACATAATCTCTAGGAAAAAATGTGAAAGTGATCTGGAAAGTAACTAAAGTTGCCAGACAAATGTAAAAAAAAAAAAAAAAAAAAAAGTACAACATATACCTCTGTGATGCAGTGGAGGAGAAGTCAAAAGTTGAATGAACTACTCAAGTAAAGCAAACGCCTAATGAACACAAAACCGTCATACCATGAGGTGCATTCATTAGTTTTCATGTGTCTGTGGACTGGTGGGGATTGATTGTGTGTAAAGTAAAATATGTGCATGTCAGTCAGTTGTACCTGTGTGTGTCCCATGCTGGAGGCCGCTATCAAAGCCTGCTGCAGAGCTTTGTTCTTCAGAGCGCAGTCCTGCTGCTGCCCCTCTGCACTCCACTCTAGCTCCAACAGGTACTGGATAATCTCTGGGTGTCCTCGGAGAGCAGCATGAACCAGTGCACACTGGCCACTCTTATCTACATGATCAACCTGGTGGAAACACAACATGGGTTATTTTTATTGCACTGCACAGCAAAAAAAAATCCCAGGTTTTATGATCACAACTTCAATACTTCCAGCTCATATTTATTCATAAAAGGGGGCTGAAAATGGGGGTTCCTCACCTTGCCCCCCCTTTTGCAGAGCAGCATGACGAGTCCCAAATGTCCCGCAGCGGCAGAGAAGCAGAGGGGGTTCATGCCATTTTCAGACACCACTTCTACGCTGGCACCGAACTCCAGCAGCAGGGAGGCGATTTCCTGGTGACCGAGGTGGCACTGAACGCAAAGCACCGGCGCGTTGTTCAGGACCTCTGTGCGGTAATTCACGTTTGCCCCACCCAGCATGAGCAGACGGCTCACCTGATTGTACAAAAGAAATGCAAACACAGACAGCTGCTGTTGGAACAATGTTATCAAAATGTTACCCCAATGTGTGCACCTGTGATACCTGCAAATCATTTTGCAGTTTCATTTCAATCATGAGCCTTCTTATGAAAAGATCTCTTAACATTGCCGTTTTACTTTTTTAATTGCTGCCAAAATATAGATATCAACGCCATGTTGCGGTTTATAACTGAAAAATCATGCAATATTTAACAAGGTCAAGAAACAAAAGGCCCCAATGGGGCTTTGCAATCTGTCCTAAACTCTTCATGCAAAACTGTCCAAAAGAATTGCTCTTCCAGGATGCACAGACATGCAACATGCAACAAGTATTGACTAATCAACATTATAAACATAAAAACTAGAAAAATGAACAAGATAAAATTACACATTTTAAACATTAAACATATCTGATGAATACTGTTCAGGAATCCTCATGCAGTCATTATTTCTTTTAAAATGTCTTCAAATGTACATATAACATTAAATCCACAATATTCACAACATTACACATAGGAAATACACAGGGAGACATATATATATATATATATATATATATATATACTGATATATGATCAAGACTAAAATGTATAATAACGTGCATAGCATGAGTTTGTTATAACAGAGGTGAAACAAGATGTGGGGATTTAACAACTTTCTATACCAATACATTTTTCCAATTTATGACTTTCAAGGATTCGTGAACATTATGGTCAATGACTAATTTACACAGCAGCAGAATCTAGATCTCAGTCTATGATACATTTGATTCTCCCCTCGTATCTCATTTCAGTGCAAAAACCCTTATTGCCTTTGCTTCAGAGATTTTTCTCCCAGCAAAGGTCAGACACAAATGAAGCGGTCACATTCTACTGAATGCAATTATTAACTGTGTTATTCTCTTCCCTGATGAGGAAATCAATAATAAATGCTTAGTCAAACAGAACCACAAGCCAAATGAGTATCCGACAACAGGAAATGAAATGTGTTTTCTGTTAGATCCAGTGTGGGATGAATTAACAGCAATTCTCTGTTTCTCCCGAAGTACAAAACAAGGTCATTCTGGAAGTGTCTTTTTGAGTGATGGTACACTCAAACACAGTAACTTACAAATAGACAATAAGAATGACAACAAGTGATGGAACACCAATAAAATATTAACAAAATATGTGGGATATAGCTTCAAGCCAAAATACATCATTGTGACATAATCTACAAGAGGCCAGTGATTTTCTCCCCCCTCAAAACAAAAGTGGAAGGCGTTCCTGAAGCAACAAATCATGAATAGACTGAGGAGTCAGAAGCGTTTATATCTGAATGCATAAAACAGTAAGTTCTTTTAGCTTATTTGCATTTATTTTCTTCATTCTGGCACATCAATAACTGCTCCCCAATTTCCTGCACTATTTTTCATTTTCTGTGTGGCTTGTTTAGAATAAGAATGGGAAATACATATGTTGCCATCCATAAGAAAAATAAGCAACTAATCATCAAGCCTTTTGACACATTACAGTTGTCCAAAGAAACAAACTGAATGTGTCTGCCATCTTTTCTTTGTCTTCCATAAGCAACTGGCAACCAACCTAAAGACCAACTTTACTCTTTCACTTTTTCTTGCCTATATTCAAGACCAACATGAGACACACCCTACATTTATCATTTATCGTCCTGAACATACAGAGACGCATGTTACCATGATCATATATGCTAAAAGGAAAACGGGATATTTTGCAAGACATTTAAGGCTATATTGAAAATGGATAAAAGCACGAGGATTATAAATGAGGCTGGTTTGGAGGGGGAGAAGAAGAATTTAAGCCTTTGCATTTTAACTAGTCATTTAAATGATGTAACTTGACTATGACATGAATTATTAGTGCATTAATGAAGACTTCATTCGGCATGTTAATGGTATTAGCTACTGGCCTTGCAGACAAGCGATGGTTATGGATCAAGCTAATGCTAAGAAACAAGGTGCATCAGTGTAGACTGACGGAGCATCCTAATACTGCTTTTCGTGGCTTTTTTTTTTCTTTTTTTTTTTTTTTAACATTAATCTGTTCTGAGCTCACCCTCATCCCCATAAGCATGTGTTAAGAACGGAGCGTGACATTTACAATCATTCACAACTTAATTGCCATCTGTGGAACTGCAAAAGCATTCAGGGAGGACATTTGTGGATTTTAGATCTCTTTAATTCTAAGCTTGTTTTTGACTTAAGACTTAATTGCATTCCCTGACTGATCAGTTAACCGTCTGTGCTCATCATAAAATACCAGATTTCAATTTTCTTATTTTGTCTCAACAACAATATATATACACACATCATTTTTTAAACACTGGTATGAAATTGAGAAGTAGGAACCCAAATTGCTTGATATTTCAAATAAGCTAATCAGCTAATAGGGCAATGGTCTAATTGGACACAAGAGCCAGAGAAAAGTTGGACAACATCTTTACCTTGACATTGGGTGTGTAGAGATTCCTCAGGGAAGCCAGGGCAGCTGAAAGGCCGTCGGCACTGCAGCTAATCCACAAAGCTTGCAGCACACTGGATGACACACCTGTTCTCTTACTCAGACCCTGTAGATGCGCAGACACACAACAATGCATACATGAATGCGAGAAGACAAGCACACATACATAAGGTCATTGAACCCGAGCTGAACTAGCTGTCGGGGTTTCTCTCCATGTCCCATGGCTTATACACTGCTCAGCTACACTCACATGCATCATAAATAAATAAACAGCGAGTGAACACCTGAAAAAGAAATCCTTTCGAGGTATAGATTTCAGTAAAAGATGAAAGCAGAGACCACGTATGGCTGCCATAGATGTACCTTGAAGATGTGTGCTTTGAGGATGTGGTGTCCCAACTCCATGGTCTGCTGACGGTTTAGTTTCCCCTCTTGGCGGGAAAGCATAAAAGCCATAAGAGCATGGCCAGTCCTGGGAAGGAAACAACAGAAAGGGTACTAAAATGTGTCCACTGTGCCTCAACAGAAAACCTCAAAGGAATATTGCAACATATATATAAATAAATCTACTGTTGCATTTTTAATTTGACATTTGATTGAGTCAAAGTGATTTTGATTTGGGTCCTGAATGGCACTCTGGCATTGTCATGAAGACATATTTGCTCTACACTTTTGAGAGATAGGTATGTATGCCCTGAATGATGGGGAGGAAGTGTATAAACCCCTAGGCTCTCCCTTCCTTCTTCAGTCAGAAACTCTGCCGTTAATTAATGCAGAACTTCATTAAAAGGACATGCATGATTGCAGATCACTTTGATCTGGTTAAAATTCTCTCTCTCCGTGCCCTGGCACAAACAGGGAGGCAGTGCAGCGAGCTTTTGTCTGCATGTGCATTCCCTGTGCCAGACTCTGAGCCTTTGTTTTTTTAATGACGGAGTTGGAAGGCTGTGAATGACCAGAATATGAAGCTCGGCTCTGGTCCATTTAGAAACACCACTGTGTAAGCAGAGGTGATACGGACAAGCAACAGTGGAGGGGAGAAAGTACGCAAAAGTGACATCATCCAATTTATTAAATGGGAATGACTGAAGTCTCTAATGTGGCTGAGGGGGCTCAAGAATTACAATTATGAAGCGCTATTAAAGCAGATAAGAAAGCCACTGCAGGAAACACTGATAATTTTCTGAAGATTAAAGTCTCTTTTGAAAATGTGATCCATTCAAATGGAATAATTTTTTCACACATTTAGCCAAACATTTATTTACTGGCTTTATAGTCTAATGTCTGAGGATTGATTCAAAAGTCTGTTTGTAATATATGATTTTAGTTGAGGGGGCATATTGAAAGAAATAAAATGTAAAGATCAGTTTTACAAAACTATTCCCATATATTTATAATAACCATTTCTCTCAAATTTAACATAAATAAAATGAATAATGTTACTTGCTGCAACAACTCTACATGTCTGCATTGTCTTTTTGAATTGATGATTGTTAGTATAAAAAAAAGCATCACAGTGCATTAGTGTCTGCATTAGAAACAGTAGGTTAAGATTACAACATGAGAGTGCGTATTATCTCCTACTGCTCTAAGACAGTCTCATATGTACCATAAGGATATTAAAAATAAAAATAAATGTTTTTATTTTGACGACTGTCATTTACTTATCATCATGACTTGATTCTTTTGTTTGGTATCTAATTTATGAACATTTTCTATAGGCACTACAAGTGCTTCTGCATTTGGTTAACATGACTGACCTGGGGTCACAAAGGAAGTCGGTGCTCTCTCCATCAGCTCTCCACACCAGCCACTCTCTGAAGGATGGGTGGCAAAACATGCGCGTCTTGTCCCGCCGTTTGATGAGGAAGCATGAGAGCAGCTCCATGCGTTGTTGGAAGTCCTCCCATTGCAGCTCCCCTTGGATGTAGCCGGCGTTGATGGCCTGGAACAGCTGCTCGTCAGTCATGGGGTGCAGTGAGGCCAGCGCTACGTTGAGGATGGACAGCGAGCGCTCAAAGGCTGAATTGGTCATGAACTTCATGTTGCACTGTAACTGGTAGAGCTCAGCCAGCGAGACTGGCACCACTTTGTAGCTGGCGCTCTTGATCACCAGGTGGCCTCTTTCGAACAGATCCAGGGTGAGCTTGAGATACAGGTAGGACCCCTGGCTGCGAGAGATCAGGTGGCTGCTTAGCTTGCCGACTGTGATAGGGTCGGCTTTGCCATTCAGGCTAATATTGTTCATGATATCCTTGCTGCCATTGATACGGTACTGGATATACGCATTGAGGTCGTTGCTTATCTCTGTGTTGTCGTTAAAGTCATCCAGGGAGATCTTGGAGAAGGGTAGAAGGCTTGTGATCTCCTATAGAAGGAAAGGGGAAAAGAGACATACAGTAATATTTTTATGCTCATTGCAAACGAGCCTATGAAAATGACAAAATGCACCAACTAAATCTCAATACCTGAATAACAATAAGAATTTTAGTTCTTGCCTCTGCAGTATAAATTGTACCCCTTATTACCACAACAGACAAATAGAAGAATTATGGCTTGTGTGCATTTACTATCACAGGGCTCTCAGAGCAGAAGGGAAGCAAACACGCTGAGCTATCAGGCCAAAGCAGACACTTGTAACTACTGGAAATGTGGCTATGAAAAAAACAGGACTGGAAAAGTGAGTATTAAGAGGCAGGGGATGTATGGGATGTCAGGGTAGGGGGAGGCAACAGGAACACTTTAACAGAGGTCTGAGCCAGAGCTCACATTTCAATCTATGTCCTGAGGGTTGGAGAAATCAATGCACCTTAATCCTCCAATCCGCTGCCTGTCTGAGGCTCAAGAAACATTGCCTCACTCAGATAACACTTCTCTCTTCCTCATCATGACAAGGTACAGCAAACACAAACACACACTAACACATGTATACACACAAGTCACTGAAACGCACTGATTATAATCCATGAGGTGAGCGAGGTGCTAGCAACACCTCACAGATAAGCTAGATATTAGTCTGGCAAGCAAAGGCCAATATCTGGAACCCTGCATCCTTGGTGATATCCTATTTGTTTGCTCAAAGTGCAAAACAAATCTGTGACACTTTGATGACACTCTTATGCACACATGGTTACAAACAAAGACTGTCCTTTGTTGTCCTGTGTCCTTTTCAATGCCATGTCAATTAGTTGACCTTTTAATCCACTACCTATGCAGACATAGGGACATGTGAAAGTGACTTGTAAGTTAAGGGGTTGACAGTTCCCTTCAATTAAAAAACTGCTTTTCTGTGTAGATCAGGGCCCACCTACATCACTTATACAGAAATGTTTAAGCAAATTGCATCTTGTGCAGTCAACTGGCACATCCGAAGAAATCTTTCCACACCATAAATGGATCCTGACGGATTAATAGAAGAGAATACACAAGAGTGGAATATAAAATGTCAGTGTTACAATAGACTGATTTAGCACATCCAGACCTTGACATAAACTGAATATTAATTCTGACTCAAAGGATGAAAACAACTGGACTGATCTTGGTTTGGAGTGCATTGCATACTGATGGACACCACATTAGCTTGGCTTCTCTTTGAGTATTAATAACGTGAGCTCTGGATGTCAGCTATCACATTATTATCTCAGGCTCAGCGCTTCATCCTAGCAAAGAAAATCAGCCGTCTTGGGTCTCATCAGGCATGTCAAAGCCTTAGCTATCACCAGTGTGAGTTCAATACAGGCCTGGCACATCTCTGTAACTGGTCGACCTAGTGTCACTTTCCCTCCAAGCAAGTCAGCTCAAAGTGACTGCTGCTCCCCTGTCATGCAGACTTGATTCCCAGGTCAGTGATACTTGAGTTCCTTCTTGAATGTTCCAGGATACGCTTGACAAAAGTGACTCTGTAGAGAGTACAGTATGACGAGATGGAGCAGCTCAGAAAAAACATTCCACCCATGTGAAAATGTGCTGGGTTTGATGGCTGTGTATTAAGAGGTGATGAAAGATCAGACTTGAGCTTTCTTACATTCTACAACTGGACTAAGAGAATTTTTATTAGCTATCCTTCTGTAAAAAACTAATTACAACCTTCCCTTGACACAAAAATCATCAATCAATCATGAATCATATTGCAGGAAAATATTTTTTTAAGTAAACGACACTGAGTTTTGAACTGGTTATGAAACGGTCTCAATTTAATACTGATGCCTCTATATGAGCAGCTTAAGCAAGAGAGTAGACCATTACCAAGCACCTTGGCTATTCCTACTTTTATTATAAAATTATCTTCGGCAAACAGACCAGAAGAGCCTATTTTCATATTTTCCCAAGCAACCATACATTAACCCGTATAAGGAAGCAGGACAAGATTTCTGTTAGACATGATATTTTATCACTGTAGAGTTACACTGGTTACTGGCTAATGTGTTCTTGGTTATACCATCAACATATTATGGTCATTAATCTGATACATTACCTCTTCATTATATAACCCCTCTAGTATTAAACACAAGTAACATATTACTTTCACATGTTTTCAGTACTTTTAACCTCAGGGGCCATGCAATATCCCAAAATTAAAGTTCTTTGAATGAACTCTTGCTTACCAGTAAACTGACCCGCACAGTTACCACCAGTTTGAGCCAGGTTGGAAACTTGGCAATGATCTTTGTAATGAAAGAGGCAATGGTGTCTCCATAGTCAGGCTTATGGAACTCAGCCTCGTTCAGCCCGTCTATTAGGATGATGTGGTCCTCCTCTGGAATCCTTCGCTCTGGAAACAAACACAATAACCAACGAGGTAAGACGATGGGCGCTGAGGGACAACTCAACTAAACTGCACTGCTGCGAGTGTGCAGAGATTTGCCTCATGGTAGCTAAAGCCGCTCTCTCGGAGGTGCGGTTAGAGTGAGTGGTTCAGGCTTTTACTTAGATTCAGCCAGTGCTCCTATTTCATTCCCCACTGAAATGCCTGGTTACATTTTCTCTATAAAGACAACAGTCAATACTTACAGTGGCATCTGACTATTATCCCATGAAATCCAGGAGAAATAACTCCCCTTGATTCTTTTCTACAATGCTAACCTTGTAATAGTCTACATTAAATTGCCATAATGTTTGATAGCTGATGTGTCTCTCTATTACAAAGCAAATTAAATCAATATTTCTGTTACAGTACATTACAGTTATTTAGCAGATGCCTCCATCTAACAACTTTTTTGTTTTGTATTGATTACACATTCAGTTGTAACAATTTAGGTTTCAGTGTTCAAGGACTCACAATAAACATGTATCAACATGTCCATTTCAGAAAGGGAGTCGTTAAAAAGAAATAAAAGAGGAAAGTGCAGACGTATTTGAGGCAAGCTGGGTTTAAAGTTGCTGCTTCTGATCTTATTCTAGCATTCTAGCTGGATAATTAAACAGCATCAGTTAGTGCTTAGATAGTCCACTTATCATGTTTTTGAGAAAATCTAGAGGTTTCAGATGTCCTGTGAATCATTTCTCTCTATAACTGGTGTTGGTTGTTGGGAACATCATAGACAAGTACAATTTACAAACAAAATAACATGATTTTGTCACAAGCACGGAAACAATTAGGAAGCCTGTCAGCTCTTCAGTCAAGGGTAAGTGCTTTGCCATCACAAAAATGTTTTCTATACTATTCCCGTCCTGGAGTAATGTGGAGTGCATGCAGCTGTTGATGAAGAAAACTGTAACTAAGCAAATTAAGTTGCAAGAGATAAAAACTCCAAACATGAAATGCTGAAACATAATGGTGTTTTACCTTTCCGAAGGTTAGCTAGTGGCTCAAGGACCCCCCTCCTGAAAGCAGCCATGGGGTCCTGGACACAGGAGCGCAGACTGAGCATGCTCTGGAGGTGAGGCTCCTTCAGCAGCAGCTCACGGTACGCACTGAGCTGGTGGGCTCTGCACAGCAGGGCAGCAATGCTATGTACAAACTCTGGTACCAGGCAAGTGTACGTGTTGTCCGCCTGGCAGTAGTGATAGGCCACCACCTTGAACGCAAAGACAAGGGAAAAGAACAGATTGAGGCAGGGTTATTTCAGTTAAAGGAACATTAAAAAAATGTTAGGGTAATAAATGAAATTAGTTTTGGGTTGTAACATTAAATAACCTCAAAGTATTTGCAGATTTGCCTTGCCGACTAAAAAACAAGTCCTGTGGATACAGTGTTAAATCTGATGCCCTCTCCTATTCATCATCTACATTAATCCAAATATCCTTTTGACTTAAACGTGGGGAGGAATTAATTGTTAAGAGGCTGATCACCTTACATAAAGTCTACCATAAAAAGTGGAACTCTCAGAGAAGGATCTTTTGTGTATGAACAGGTTGCAGCAGTGTTGGAAGGAGGTCTGATTCAGAAAGAAAGCAGAGGGACAGGGGTAGGGAAGAAGGAAAGAGAGATGCCCTGGGGATGCATGACTGTTCTAATTACAGTCCAACCTGGAGGAGCTGACACACTTCCAAGGGCAGCAGGAGGAGGAGCAGGTGACTCTTTCCTGTGCTGCTGCTGCTGCTGCTGACTATTGCTCCAGCAACAGTGATGACCAGCTTCTGGAAAAAATCACTGACTAGAGCCTGGTTTCTTCTAAGCTAGGGACATCGGAAATAATGTATTTCTATTTCCTTTATTTGTAACAGAGGAAATAAAAACCACATGAGCTAATAAATCCACTGCAAGCACTCTGGCTGCAAGATGTTGACAGTGATTTAGAGGTCTGAAACTGGACTAGGAAGGAACACTTTCTCCACCAATCCAGAGCTTGATGGCAATGTTCAAAGATGAAACTTTGTTTAACAAGTAATCTGGATTAAAGTAAACCAAACCCTGTGGTCGGAGCTGTCTTCTGTATGGCACATTTAACCCCTGTTTTACACATTTTCTGATGGTGCAGCCTTTTTTTCCATCAAATAATTACTAATTTCTTTGACTGCAGTGTAACCTTTAAACTTGCACTTTATATTTGTCTTGGTCTATTTCAGCTTGTTTTATTGGCTTTTTAAAATTGTTTTTGTGGTGTGTTTCCTTTCCCACATTGTCTTGATGCTTCTGATGTTTTGTATGAAGCACTTTTAATGGCCTTGCATCTTAAAATGTGCTATACAAATAAACTAACTTTGTCCTTTCTATCAATGGGTTTGATTTTAAATGTGTGCTTCACTGAAGTGTCAAAATGATGTGTGCATACTCCAAGCTAATGTGATGTCTGTTAGAAACATAGGTAATTAGTGAGTTTAATGAGTTTAAATGCACAAGGAAAGGAAAAAGAATTAGTGATTAGTGATTTTGCTGTTTTTAATAACCAGGTCCATTTGTCTTGGAGAGAAAGAGCCCTCGTCAGAAATTTAGCTCACAGAAAAAAACTGCTGAACTTTGAACTCTGAAGGAATCTAAACTGAGTGAAGCTGACTGCAATGTTACTAATGCTGGTGAAGAAAACATTTCTCATGATCCCATTCTTGTAACATCATTAAACTCTGCCCTTTTGTTTGTTTTGATTGACAGAACCCCAGCAGCAGAAAATTACATATTGTGAATTTTGAAATACACATTATTCCAGAACAGAAACTGTAGAACCCTTTTCTCCTGGGATATACAGGAAATTAATACACATCAAGTAACATAAAATGACCTGCTGTATGTATAAATACAATGACTTTGAACTGGCCCATGACAGAAACAGCAGTGATTGTTAGTGTCTAAGTCATGCAGACTGCTGCCTCATCAATGAGCAATAAGAATCTCAAACAATACTGATGCAACATTCTGTAGTGCACCTGCAGCACTTCATGAACTGGAACAAATACGAACTTACTGCTGAGAAACAATGCCATGAACGTGCCTTTGTCACAGGAGTGAGACATAAAACTAAGCGATAAACCATAAAATGTAATGGCCTCAGTGCCCCTGTTATGAGACCACTTTCAAATCAATGATTAAAAAGAACTGACAGAATTTGACAGTAGCTGCTCAGTGTTGCATCAGTATTCACACATCACAGGAACAGAGCCTCTGGGAGAGCGCCTGTTGGAAAGACTTTACACAATAATTGGCTTGAGGGATATTGCTTGGCTTTCATAGACATTTAGATGAGCCTCAGTGGCATAAAGTCTGCTGTCTGGTGCATGAACTTTAGCATTCCCAGTGGCAGTAGGAAACTGTACAGTAGTTATATCATGCCCCATTTCACTACTAAGGAGGCATCCATGACAGGAAAAGAGTGTTAAACCCTGAAGGTGTTACAGGGACATCACGATGTAATCACATTAAAAATGAGCACAAAGTGACAAAGAGCCCCATTAGAAAGCTGTGTCACCCATCAAAAGAGCTATCAACCCACTATTACAAAGGTATTCAAATTAAGTGAATGCCATTGTGAATAAAAAGTATCCTCTGAAACATAGTGGTCCCTTCTTCCTTGTTAAAACTCAAATGATTGGCAAAGTTATAAAATGACTCAGAGTTTCAGTTATTGTTCAGTATTTCCAAAATGAACTATATGCCTAGGTCTTGTATTGATGCCTTTGAATAAACTGCACATTAATATGGTGTGGTCTGTTATCACAAAATGTTCAGAAGTGAAGTACAGAGGAACATTTTTTGCCAAAGACAGATTATTTCAGGAAGTCAAATAGAAAAGATTGTAATACTATATGTCTAAAAAGCATATAACAGATTCAACAGCAGCAAACTCAATATCTGGAGCAAAAAATTTAATGAAAAGGCCGTCGATGTATGAGCCTCAATACTGTCTCAGATTGTGAATATTATAACATGCCATAATGTTGTCTTTTCCTGGTTTAAAAGGCTGTATTACAGTAAAGTGTTATTTTATGAACTAACCAGACTGTTCGAGCAGTTCTATCATTTGCCCATACCCACTGGTTCATTAAATCCCTGTCAATGATGCTCATTTATCAAAAATATCAGTGAGGAAACCAGTGAAACTCAGTTGCAGCTTGACCACAACTCCCAGGATTTGCTTCAAGCCATCTTTTTTTTTTTTTTTTTTCTACACATAATTTTCTATCACTCAGTAGTTACTTTCATCTCTCTACTGCTAGCTGTAAATATTATGTACCATTTTTTATATCTACCTGTAATGAAAGCTAGAGCAGCTACGCTGTAACCTGTAAGAATTTTGAGAAAAGGTTTTTCTAAAGACAGCTGATCAGAAATAAATGTCAGACTGCACCATAAGAAACAGTTCGCTATTTAGGACAGAACTTCTGACTGTACTGTAAAATGAGTTCCCATGGCAGCACAGAGAGAGACGCTGTGGTAATCCACCCCTACACAATGCAAATGCCTTCCATCTGTAAGCTAAAAGGGCACCTTAAAGACCTGAGCTGAAGTTTTCTTTTCCTCCCCCCTCGCAGTCATACTGCAGCAGTTAGATTCTGCGGACATTAATATTGAACTTGCTTTTCAGGGCCGTGTCTTTAACTAAGCTCGCTGATTCTTGAATCAAACAAGCTCTGTGATATAAAAGGTCTCTATGAGACCAGTGGTGGCACCGTCCTTCATAATCTTAGCAGAAGGCTGAAGACAATCTATATTTCATGAGCTGAATATCAAACAAATGAACATAAACAACCATTAATCATATACAAACACATATAAACATAAATCATCTGAGCTAAGCCGGTATCAGGATTCTGCAGTGCATCTCATACATACTAAAAGAAATTCTGCACACCATGAACATTTCTGTAAAAAAGCAGGGTATCTCTGGCAATAATAAATAGAGGACGCTGCAAAAAAGACAGATATATACTGTCCAAAACAGTCGACCAGTATATTAATTAATGTTCCATGTAGGCAGAAGATAACTGTGCATTTGTTCCAATAATTTGATTCATTGTCAAATCAACACTTGGCTGTTGGGTGACAATTGTTGTCAGACCTTTTTTTTTTTTTTTACAATGTACAATACAAAACTGAGCTGACTGGTATAATAATATAGTCATGGGGATGGATTATCACCTTTAAGAATAAGTGAGAGTCTTATTCTCCCGACTGACATTATGCTTTCTGCTGAATGCTGGTTTGCCGTGTGGGCTAAAGTTGTACCTTTGCAGCCAGGCGTTTGACAGCCTCCTCCCTATGTCGCTGCATCTCGGGAGTCCCCGGACAGCTGTTCGTCCTCAGCGTGTTGGTGGCACTGGAAGGTGGAGTGGGCTGCGGTGGCTGGCTGAGGGGAAGTTCAGCACTCGGTCCCCCACCACCTGGAGGACATTAGTTATTTATTTTAATGAAATATGCACATTTTCTGTGTTTTTTTTCTTATTCACTCACAATATATAAAAAATAAAACATTAAAACAAAATAAGAACGGCCCAGCTAGAAATTAATAACTGCTGAAAAAACATGGATTTTTGTGTTTGTAAACGAATATGACATATTATCACAGTAGTTTATATTGTTAGTGGATATGTTCTTACTTGACTTCTACACTCGACATAAAAATCGAAAAACCATATCATAAGCTTTAAACTTGCAGCTCATGTACATCCAAGGGCAAATACGAAATCTGCTTACTTTTTGGGGAGGCACTGGGACTATTGGAGGCGATCTGGCGCATTCGGCCTCCATGGCAGCTCAGTGCTACTAGCCTGGAGATAATGGCCGTCTTCCCATAACCCACGCTGCCCACCACTACAGCGCCGTGGTTCTCTGCGGACTCGCCGGCCTTCAGAACATCTTCCAGCTGCTGAAAGAGCCAATCACGGCCGACGAACACAGAGTCCGTGGTGATGCTGGGCACCTCAAACAGCAAGGGTTTGAGCATGATGTCAACCGGTTTGTAGGGAGCAAAACGAGCTGAGGAAAAGAGAAAGTACATAAACATGTTAGTATCACAGCCCTGCCATTATTTATATTTCACAAGTGCAAAAATATACTGCTTTTTAGGGGCATGAACAAGCTTCAGTTTTCTTTTGAAGGTATTAACTATATACCAGTTTTTATTGAATCATGGTTTAATTCAGTATTTGGTCTTCCAGAGTGTTCTCGTACATAAAAACCCACATTAAAGGCTTCAAAATGTGTCTTTTGTCTGCTTTAGCCTGGATAAATGATATTTTAAGTGGAATCTCAATGTGAGTGGACTTGAAAGAGGCACTCTCTCTGGTCCAGTTCAGCACTAATTAGATCTCAGAAAACTCAGGAGCTATTTTAAAGCATTGATCCTCTCTACGAATACTAGTATCACTACTACAAATACTACTGCTAATTCTGCTTTTTTAACTGAATCTAAATGAAATTAGCAGTATTAAATAGCACATTAAAAAACAACTGTTGACCAGTTTCCTAAGATCTCTATTACTTATACAACCTCATGGATAAACATACTGCAATTTGCTTAAAGCCACAATTTGAAAAACATGCTGTTTGCAAAGTTGGCACCTCCTCCTCAACTCAAGGACACTAGAAACACTCGCTCCTGAGCCTCAAGCTCTGTCTGCTTGGGTTATTTCTTTGCCACTGTGACCACTGTTTTTTATAGCCTCCCCTTAGATGGATATTCTCATGATCTGGCACCTGGTCACCATGTTTTCTAGAGCCCTCAAACCCTGAGGGCTGTGGCTGGGGGCTACACATCCAGCGTCCCAAAGCTGACAACAAGAAACAACCTGAATGCAGCAAGTTTCAAACTTTTACTACTTTTTCAGCCATTAACTCGTTTTGCTGATGATGATAAAACATCCGGATTCTTTTGGTGTTCCCAATTAAAAATCTTGGATACTTGAGTTTCCTTGAATTATGTCTATGAAAAAATACTTAAAATGAAAACAACAGTAATGGCTTCTTGGAAAGGACAAAACAATGTAGTAATTCTACTTTGGAAAGATGGTAGGCAGGACTCCTAAATACACATCATTTTAAGATAATGGGGAAAAATGCAGCAGCATATCACCAGCATATTCCTTCAAAGAATGATTGCATGTACCGGTACTTGAAATGATTCCTAGCAGGATGGATATAATAGATGATTTCTGATGTACAGAATGTGAGGTAAAACATTGTTTATTAACTGCTGTTTGACCTGACATGTGGGCCTAAACAGAGTCTCTTGCCCACATGACCATATCTCCTTTTTTTCACACACTTCAGTCTTCAGCAGTTTACGACTGCAACATGAAGTGGAAAGTGGGTGTCCCCAGCAATAGCATTAAAATAAATACATGAATGCAGAAAAGAAACTCAGTCTGAATGGACATGGACTGATCCTCAGTACTGATGTTTCTTTGGGGATATGAAGATTATTCTGCTGACATGATGCCTCAGTATCAACCTCATGTTAAGGGAGGTGTGGAAAAGGAAGAGGACGTTTCCAAAATGGAATTAAATAGTTTGTGCATCTAATGATGTCATATTAAAATATTCATGTTTTGATCAAATATTCACTCTTTTGAGATTTCTCTCAGAGAGACCGACATTTCAAAACATATAACCAAGAAAAATGCTTGTGAACCAAGGACATGACTTTATCTGCAAATCCACATTTGTGCAGGAATGCTTTTTGATAGTTTAGCATTAATCTACATCAATGCAGTTGTGTTAACTGTGCATATTTTAGGTATTTGCACAGTCTTGTGGCTGTCCGCTTAAACATGCTGGATTTAATTTTAAAGAATAACTATGGGGTTTAAGTGCTGACTTTCACCTTTAATTTGTGGGTGTTTACATCCACTTTGGATGAACTGTGCATGAACTGTAGCACTTTTTACGCTACCTTATATGGATATGAACACACCGAACACCATCAAAGCTGAAATAAGGAACTTTATCCTAACAGTAACTCTGGAGGTTTCATTTAGTATCTAGTGTTCCAGAGTACTGATAGAAAAAACAATGCGAAACACTTATTTTAACACTACAACTTAGAAAGGGTTAAATATATAATGTTGTGCTAAATTGTGACTATCTCAAAATAAAGAAACTGGCTTGGAAATTAATTCCCTTCCTCCGCTGCAATAATGTACAGCCCAATCACCTTTAGAGTCCTGAGGTGGCCTTCCTCCTGTATTGTGCCAGGGTAGGCGAATGGATGTCCGCAGGGGGGTGTTGCGCTGCTCATCAAGAAAGCTCAGGTCTTCCAGCTTTGTGGAACTGGTCGCTGCAGACAGAGACACAAATAAAGAGAGAGTGAAGCAGGCACTTTGGCGCATCCTGAGTGCATTTGTCACTTCGACAATGACAAGTAAGACATAAACACACAAGAGAAAGATGTTGTAGCACATTTGGCATCCCTGAGAGAAGATGAGTGGAGAAAAGGCGAACCAGTGCGCTCTGACATTTGCAGTTTGCTTGAGGCCGTATGTGCAGGTACCAATATACTATAGCAGACGGAATAAAACTATCCCCAAGTAAAGACGGCAATGCTCCCTTTTTCTATGATTTGAGCTGACAGCTACACACAATATAGCAGTCAGAGGTCTGTCGCCACAAACACTCCCACTGGGGCATACAAAGAGAGCAGGTTACTTTTATGTTTCTTAAGATTACAGACAGAATAACCAATTGGAGGAAGCCATAGAAATGTTCCACTTTACAGTTTTACTGCTATATTGCTTTGAAATTCTCATTACTGTCAACCTACTTGTAATTTTAAGGCATTGCACTGGCATTTCAGCACCATAATACAGAAATCCATGTGATGCATTGGAGAACAAAAACAATTACTGTTATTGTGATACTTCCAGATGAATTAAAAAAATGTGTTTTCAGTCATTCTCCATAAACATTTTTTAATCCAAACTGAGTTGTTTTTTTTAAGTATAAAGTAGGTAGGTCTGCTTTTCTGGGCCAGGTCCTGGTCAAAGGGTGGAGTGCAGCAGGAATGATGAGGGAGACCAGTTTCAGAACACCGTGGTTTAGTTTCAGTGTTTTTTTTTTGTCAACCTTCATTAGAACAGAGCAGCTTAAATTGTTAACGAGAGCAACAAGTCCACAGACTGCAGAGTCATCAGTGCGCCTGTCTCTGTGCTCCACAGCAGGTGTGTGTGAAGAAAGCCCTGACCTCGGTGACAAAGAGATCAGAAGAAAAGAGAGAAACTGACAGCAAAACTACATAAAGACTGTCATGCTGCGCTGCTACTCTACAGGATTGAAAAACAACAACAGAAACAGAAAAACAAATATCCCATTCCAAAAACTGACAACTGAATACCTACACAACAAAAACACATCTTTATATTCAGTATTAAAGCAGGAGATGATCAACAAATTAGAGGAAGAAAACTAAAATAAAACTCAGCAGATGAACCACATAATGAGCCAGTAATAACAAAGCAATGTGACATCCAGTGTAAAGTATAAGACATGCTCTGGAAACACAATAAAGATGTGCAGAGTGCATCAAGGTCCCTCTTCCAACTGCTGTTCACTGCTCAACAAAACCATCACCATGGTGATGCATGCTCTCTTGGCCCTGCTGAAGAGCAGAATCAAAGCCTCTGCTTTCTACTTTATCAACCTCAGCTGAGAGAAACTGTCACAAACACTCAACTCTTCTCTTCACTCCCTCTCTGCCCTCACTTGGTCGCTAACTTACTCTCTGGAATGTCCCACTAATTAAAACCTGTCTGCTGACAACAGAGTAACTGAGGAAGCTGCCATCAATACAGCTTCGACTGATATAAAAGAAGGCCCCTTGGTTACTTTTACTGAGTGTGCTTTCACAATTAACGATAATGGACAATGCTGAACTTATGACAAATAAAGCAAGAAATCAACGCACACACATAAACTGAGGTCAGTGGCTGCAGTCTACAGCACTCATACTGATGCTAAAGCTTATCTGGACAAATACTTACATCCAACAGCAGAGCCAGCCCTCCCCTTTTCTCCAGCGCAGAATATACTTGGGCAGGCATACAAGCAAGTAGGCAGGGTGCAGAGCCTCACCTAAATCTCTGGAGAGTGCTCCGATGAGCTCACTGAGGGCACAAAAGCGATTCCTCTGCCCGAATGCTCCCATGCAGGCTCACTGGCAGCATTCAGCTGCTGAGCAGAGGGCTTGGCTGCCCCCTCTCAAGCGCTCTGCCAGTCACAGCATCCACAGCATTAGGCACTTGCTAAATGAATGCAATGCTTTCCAGAAGAGTGTCACGCTCCCTACACGCATACACCTCTGTCCATTTGCGGCATGAATTTTGCACTTACACAAAAGAAATTGGTCAGCAAGCAGCCAAGGGGTAAAAAGGAGTGAATTAGAGGAAGTCTAAATGGAAAAACCAAGAGATTTAGTCTCCATTGGCTGATTATGGTTGGTAATGGGCAGCTACTGTAGTTTTAATCAATGATCCTGGCTGGAGTGGGATGAGAGAGGCATGCGAAAAAGAGGTAGAAAAGCACTAGAATTATAAATACGTACATGAAAGGATATGGCACCCCTACTGTGGTTGCAGTGGGGGAACAGGGTGATGTGTGAGCGGTGGAGGAGAGAGGAGATGGACAGAAAATCAACTCTATGCAGCAAATGCCCAAAACTGACATGTGGACCAAAAGGTCTTTCTTTCTTTTTTTTTTAAATTCTCCTCCGATTCCTGAAGGGGAAAATGCAAAAGCCACTCTGAAACTCATTCTGCAGCAGCCACAGCATATTGCAAATGGGTTCAATAAGCAAAAACTGCAGGTAATAGTCAGTTTGAATTGCTTAAACTAGTTTAAATGCACACGCTCCTTTCCTGTCCTTGATAATGCATCCTACACCATAACCGTTTCCCTTTTTGTTAAGTCATATCTCTTGTTATCCACTATTCTTTCAAGGCCAAGGACTCCCACAGGAAGTCCTCATATCCCTCCAATCCCTGTCTTCAATTCATTTTCCCCCATCAGTTTCCCAATTCATTCCTATTCTTGCACGTCTTTTTTCGTTGATAAAACGTACATATGATACCTTGAAGTCTGTGCTTGCACTGACTTTGAAGCTGTACAAATGTGTCAGACTGTATTCTGATGAAAATTCCTTTTTTCCTCAAGCAGGTCTGCCCTTTGAAACCTTCAGTTCTGTATTTCCCATGACAGAACAGAGACGAGGGCTGAGCTCCTCTGCTCCAACTTCTACCCCCCTTTTCGCCCAGACTTGACTCCACTTTCCTCTTTACCAATGGATACAATCAGTATTCCCATCACCTTTCAAACCATTTTGCCTTTTCAAGTTGCAGGAGTTCATTGTAACCACTGTGTGAATAAGAGCGAAAGACAGTTTTATAGAGCAAGGCTGGAAGTTCTTCAAGTTCTCTCCAAAATGCAAGGTAAAATATCTGACTGCTGAAAATCTGATTCCTATATGTTCCCTGCAATATATATTGGGGTGAAATTTGCTTAAATTTGATACCAATTTGTTATAATGCTTTCCTGAGTATTGTGTTGTGTGAGGACAATGAACTAGATATAATATATATATTTATCTAGATATAACAAATGTATGGCATTAACATAATATAGAGAGACAAATTGAACTGAAAACATACAACAACAACAACACTTAATTATTAAGCACTAAAACCGAATAATAACAAAGAACAGGGTTGTGAACTAGCTGCATCACCTCCTGCACCGGTACTTTTCTGACCTGTTAAGTCAGATTTGCTTTAGCTTAAGATGACTAAGTGCAAAGTGGAATTTTAAGTGGCCTGCACACAAATTTGGCTTGTTACCAAGGAAACCTCTAACTGCAAATGCTCCACTTTCTAAAAAAATTAATATGTAAAAGGAAGTTCACCATGTTTTTGCGTATCCAATTTCCAGTGCTGTGCTTTGATTATGAAACACTGTTTTCCCACTGCAGCATGCACAGGAGACCTTCTCTCCTGACTGGAAATGAGCTCATCTTCATCACTCGGTTTGGCAGACGCCGCCCCCAATGTTGTTGTTAAACTAACTGTAACCATAACCACCTATAACCTAAACCTCACAAAACTTTTTAAATGTTAAAGTGAATGTGGTGCACAGCTGAAGAGTACAAACTACCTGAGAGAATTCAACTAAGTGTAAAGAAAACAGCATTACACCCAATGCTATTACGCTTAAAATGACAATGCTAGCAATGGCAACATGCTGAATTTGGGAACGCTAATGTTTACCAAGTTCACAGTCTTGGATTAGCACGATTAAATGCTAACATTTTCTTATTAGCACCAACAACAATCTACAGCTGAAGCCATAAGAATTTAAGAATGTTATAATCAAGTTGTTGTTGTTTTTTTTGCCTCATTTAATGCACCTCTACATGGACAAAATTAGATGCATGAAGCACATCACACAAACTTAAAAATAGAGAGAGTAGCTTTGAATTGATTTCTTACAAAGGGATAGCATGAAAAAGTTGCAACATAAGACAGGCCTCATCTCACTGTGACGAACTGTAGCTTGGAGGAAAAGAGGCCATGGACATCAAGATATTCAAGCCATCTGAACAGATGCATAGCTCCTTAGCACCTATTACATAATTTTCAATAATGTTGACACTGTCAATCAAACATAGCCAGATGGCTCTGTGGTGGCAGAGAGTAGTTAGCTAACACATTGTCCCTTTGAGATTAGGCATTTGGCATGTTTGGATCTGTCGATGGACTGCCACTGAGCAGAATTTTAAATGCCTTTACAACACTAAAGCGGATTGATCTCTGCAAAGGTTTTTACTTTGCTCCTGCTGTGATATAGAGCCACTAACAATTCTCAGAGACCAGACTTTTTTAAAGATGTTGCTGTGACCTTTTGAGGGCGCTGGAAGATGTGAAAGGGTTATCTGCTTTCTTTCTGATTTCTTTACAGTCTCTAAAGGAACAGATCAATGTTTACATAAAGCCAGAGGCGAGAGAGAACTCCATGGCTTCCCAAAGACATCACATAACAATGAAATAAAAAGGTTGACACAGTAAAGAAATTACAGGAGACAATATTGTCTCAAAAACTACCAGAAAAAAACACAAGCTTACAGCAGAACAGATAAAACAGTAACAACACATTTTGCTGCTCCATTGCTACGAAGAGACAAGAGCGTATCAAATTTAAAAAGCCATAGCCTTAATGCTGCAGTACTGACAGACATGATTTTTTAATTAGAGAAAATTACTGCTTGACCTTTGCAAACACTATTGAGTCACAGAGTGTCTTCACATGGACCAGGTGGAGATGACTTCAGTCATAATAAAACACAGATGTGAGCTGTACTTAGACCTTACCTTGTCACTGTTCCCCACGGTTTTGATGAGGGAATGTCCTTGAAGGCGCTTGTCAAAAGCCCTTATACTTAGGTCAAGAAGACACAGATCAACAAAGAACCTTGGAATCATTATCACAGAGCATGCATTTTCTTAGAACAGCAGAAGACATTGGAGTAAAAGCTATGTGAGCTCACTGTACCTCAACATGGCTCTGACCACAAAGCTCCGTTGAATAGCAAAACACCACAGATGCATGGCAGCACCATTCCTGAGCCACAGTGACCCTAACTCAATCTCCCTGTCTGAGCAACCCAACCACAAGCAGCTCAAGCTAAGATTTCAAAACCATGGAATTCCGGCGGACACAAATAATATGGCCCTCTGACTCTGTAATCGTTTTTAAAAAGCTTAACATGAATCACTCAAAAACAGAATTCCTATAACATTTGTATAATGAAGAGTAAGGGAAACGTGGGCAGGCATACAAGCAACGTGGTGAAAAATTAATGCCAACCAATTTGTGTCATCGATTGCTAGATTGATTTGCATATTCCAAAATTCTGGATTGTAAGAAGAATGATGAAGACGCTCGGAGACACAGAAAAAACTACCCTGCTGCCAGATGCTCAGACTAAAGCATCAGGTCGACACTCACACTAACGTGATTTAATGCATTCAAATCATTTACCACATAAATGTGGGAGAAGTTTTTCTTTTATTCATACAAAAAGATCACCAGGGTACAAAACATTTTCAGACTTTTCCTCGCCATTTAGGGAAATAGGCTTACAATGTGAGCGTTACATTCATTACAAAAAGACTCTGATGTGTATCTGTGTATGTTTGGAAAGACACACAGCCTTGGGCAAATGCTTTGTTTCCCCTTTCAGTATAAAAGATTTGGATTAAATGCTTACAGATTTTTGTTTTTTACAGGTTTTCTGAAAACACAAAGGATACCAGAAAAAAATCTAATTCATGTACACTATGCAGCTCCATCATTTGGTCAGCCAATTGCTTTAAAACAAGGCATATATGAACATGAAATGAAAACTTAATGTCAGCAATTTTCATTGCTATGCCAATGCTTTTCTGTGAGGAATGGTGGTCAAAACAGTTCCTTAGACTACCTACTAATGATGAAGTTACAAACTGCTACTAAAGAGAAATTTGAATTCAGCTCGGTCAACAGTGACAGGTGGTACAAGCTAACATTTGTGCAACTTGCCACAGCACATGCAGGCTTCTCACAGGACTGCTTGAGTTCCCACAGCAGCCCAGGGACAAGCCGTAGAGTGTGTGTTCACCAAGACAGTGCAAATGACACTTCCCGGTAATGTGCAAAAATTCCTCCTACATACATGGTTGGCATTCTAGAGGTACAGCTTTACATCTGTTGATTGGCATGAGACAGATGGACATAATACACTTTGCCTCTAAGAAAATTTGGTCTTTGTGCTGCGCTTCTCAGCATGTTTCGTGTTTTTGTTAACTGCTTGTTGCAGTTACTATGATACTCCACTGCTTAGTAAATCGATACCTTTTTCTTTAGATGGTTGCAATAATACTGCAATTTTGCTTCATTCAAGGAGCCACATGGGTGTTTGTTTCCATAACAACAGAAAAGTAAGGTTTATTCAGTAAAAAAAAAAGTAGCTTTCACTGTTAACCACAATGTCTTGGAAATATTAGATGTACAATATATTCATCCATCCATTCATTCATTCCTCCCTCATAGCAGCGTCAATGAGATCCCGGACCAGGTGGCATGTGCACCCCTCCAGCATGTTCTTAGCTTTAGTTCACTTCAGGGTCTCCTGTGTAATTGAATGAACAGTGGACACCTCCAGAGATGGCCAAACAACCTTAACTGGTTCTTTTCAGCTTCAAGAAACACCTACTCAGAGTTCCTTTCAGATGTCCTCGCTTCTCACAGTGTGCCTCAGGGTGCACCTAGACACCCTGCAAAAAAAATTATTCTGGTTGTTTGTATATAATCTCACTTTCTCAGTTGCAACTCAGCTCCTGACTACAGGAGTCAACTGAAATGGAAATAAACTGAGAAATAAAGCACTCCTTCTTCACCTTCACCTCCTCATCGCTGGTTAAGTCCAGTACAAAGTCTGCCTGACTGCCCATTCCGCACAAATCACTCTGGGGAACTCATTCCCCATCTTACTCTCACTTGTCAACAAGACCCTGAGAAACTTGATCTCATTAGCGCAGAAGTCGCTCCAAGTCGAGTGCCACGGGCCATGATAATAGACCTTGAGGTGCTGAGTCTCATCCCAGGAAAGAGTATTACTGAATGAAAATCTTAGTGTAAAGAATTAAAATATACGTTTTCAACCTCCATAATCTTGGTGGTTGGGAGTGGTCAGATACATTTTCTGCTTTCATTTGGAGTTTTGCATGCTCCATGTCCTATCTAACATCTATCGAAAAAACAGCAGATCCCTGACTATCCAATGGGCTGCCATACAATACGACACAACACAAAACAGTCACCATGATCATGGCACATAGAGTTTGTTCATGACGGACACATTTTCTTTGTTTGGAAAGAATTCTTAGCATTTAGCTCCTTCCTTTGTCAGTATTTGCTTCTTTAGAATTATTACTTTTTTTTATAAAATAGATTTCCTTGGGCAGCAAACTGCAAAGCAACACTGTCCCTGGAACACCTTGATATCAACACAGATTGGTTTGGGCCATAAATGAAGTTGTCTCACCACGTCCTTGATGTCCCCTCTCAGGGCTTTGCTACACAATGTAAAAATCTGAGGTGTGAATTCAGCAGGACCCAAGAGGGCAACACTGCATAACTATGATCTCAGCCAATAAACTCTTAGAGCACACAAGGAGACATGAACACTGGCGCCCTCACGCAAACCAACACACATAAACAGTCAAAAATGTCCTGGTCTGTTAGCTTTATGAGCCAGTGTGTGACTGTGCAGCTAAGGTTTATGTCAGTGGCAAAATTATGATGAGATGCAAACTCATGAAACAATAGAATGGCACTGAACAACACAATGCCATGTACCACGTACCCATTTTGTTTTATTTTCATTTTACATAACACCCAAATCTATCACAGTAACCATTTGCAGAGAAGTTAGCTAATTTTTGCAAATTGTGAAGGCTTTAAGACAAACATGGCGCTTTCACATTACACTCAATTGGCATTTGTCAAAGGTGATTCACAAAAAGTGTTTTCAAAACTCAGTAGAACCAGAGCTAGAGGCCATCAAAGATAAAGAAAAAAATCACACTGTGAAAGTTCTAGATGTGAGTGAATAATGACTGTATTTAATCAAGGTCAAACCCGAGGGAGTCATATTGAAAGAAGGTCCAAGTCCACTTAAACTTTTGCTACTTTCCCCAATTCTGCACAACTCATCGGTTTTAACTTCTTTCTTTCTTTGTACTACACAATGTGACAAAGTTCATCTGCTCCAAAAACTGTCCTGCTCTCACTTCTGTACAACCTCCATCTTCCCTAGAAGAGTGCTTTTTATCTGATGTTCCATTTAAACACAACTCAAGCTTTAGTCTCCTGCCATAACAAAGAAAATATTATGTACATGGAACAGCATGTCTAGTCAGCCTAACAGCAAGCATGTGCAGAATATTCGCCTGGAGGATGATTAACAGCATGTGATTGTATGAAGAGCTGCAGACCATTGCTGGCTATTATACAGTTAACTCTCACATTAAAATCCATGTACTGAAATAAGTGAATCCTGAAGGGTGTAACACAAAAAATGATAGTTCTCAAATACTAGTTCAACCATAGCATTCAGTGGGGACCTGATTTTTATCGGTCTTAGCATCAACTTTTCAACTCGCCTTAAGACTCAAATGAAGATGTTAAACTGCTGGCTGCATGAATTACAACAACCAGGCCAAGGTCAAAAGCAGCAACAGCAAAAACAGAGAGTGGCGGTGTGGGGGAGATCTGGGAATAGAAACGGGGGGGAGAGAGAGGGGAAAAAGGGGGCTGTGGAGGGTTATCAACAACTGTGACAGCTGTGTGGATATGGAGAGCTGAGCCATAACAGGGAGGTTCCAGGGCAAGAATGCAGAACAGATCAGCCAAACAGTGGTTCGCGCTTAGGTCCGACATGGCAGGCAGGGCCGAGGCACAGCATACAGCAGCTGCCTAATCCCAAACTTCTGCCGTAATACCCCGCTTCTCATGGAACAGTGCAACCTGGCTACTGAAAAACGTCTCATGCCTTTTTATCTACACATCCTGTCTGTGTCTGTCACTTGCTTGGAGTAGAAGTGACACCACACTTGTCAGCCCGGGGCACAAGTCATATCGTAGTATCACATTCTTGGATTGACTGTCAATTCAATGCAGTAAGACACTCAACCACGGAGTCAGAATTTTTACATGTTGTCAGGATAACAAAGGTTACTAGGCTACAAGAAGAAGATGGAACGAAAGTGTTTCATGTAATGCTAAATGAATGCACACAGTCGATGAGGAAAGGTATACAGATCCATTCTTCCTCTGCACAGAAGACATCCAGATGTTTAGAGTCTAAAAAAAACTGAACAATGACTCTTACCCGCTACAGAGTTTGGCCTCGGCATCATGAGTGAACAAGATGTCTGTGATGGATATGGAATGGGTCCCTCAGGCGAGTGGCACGGAGGCTGTGGTGCCCCTGCAGATGTGCTGGACTGCTGCTGCTGGTCTGTCCTGGATGGTGTGTCTGCTGGCGTTGCTGTGGCACTGTTGGAGTCTTCTTCGGCCACGGGAGAGCAGGTGTCGGCCCGCACGCTCTGTGCCAGGCCATGGCGCCCGCTGCCTCTCAGGCTGCCATCCTTACTCCACTCCAGGCTGGAGCCACTGCGATCATCATTCTCCGAGGAACTAGTGATGGTGGCTGAAGGGATATGATAACAGAGGGAGAATTAGAGCAAGTGAGGAAGGTAAGATGCTCTTTGTGCGCTGTGAACGTTTATCTGTCTTCATCTCTAATGAGATACTGAGCTGTAATGGAACTTTTAACTTTGAATAACTCCCAGCCTTTCCGCATTGCCCTTATCAACACTGTTCACAACCTGACTTTATTCTTACAGGGATAGCCTGCTTGCACTAATGAAAACTGGAAAGACATGATGGCATAGACTTGTGGAATCAATTTCCTGGGCTCAGATGAATGTCTTTTTTCTTTTCACGGATCATCAGTTGAAGGATCCAATATAAGACAGCGTAAACAGCAACTGGATGCAGTATTATAACACAAGATGCACACTTATATACATATATATAAAAGTAGAGTGAAGAATTTGTGGTTTTTTTTGTTCAGACAGGTGTTTTGCTAACTGACAACAAATCCTTTAATCCTCCCTCAGGCCAACCCAGCCATCTAATACAATCCGAAAAGGTGAGTGGAAGGCCAAAGCCACACAAGCTGCAGCTGGACACAGAGACATCAGCACAGTCAGAGGACTGGAACTGACTGGCCAGCTGGCTGCGTTTGCATCACACACTCCTAATCTGGATTTCATAATGCCGAAGCATGTTGCATCATCAATAATATTAATATAGCACATCCTGGGCCTTGTGATTACTCTGCTGTTTACCTGAACAAATACAAAGTAATTCCTGACAGTAATTCACCTCTAGCCCTGTTATGAGCATGGCATTAGCAGCCATCATGGTGTAGAAGAGGTTATAGTGATTGACTGCTTGTTGAACAATAGCCTCTGACCAAGAATACATGACTAGGGATTCACGCAAACCAAGTGGGGAGTCTGAAAAGTTAGGCCAGCCAATATTATGTCAAATAGCCAGAAAATGACTAATTCTTTGACCGATTCAAAGTGTGTTTAAAGTTAATTTAAGGTAACTGTAACATTTTAGAATTAGGTTGTAATAGAATTTGGCAAAACCAAATTGTTACCAATTGCTGTACTATTGGTACCTGGCCCCTCCTGGCCAGCACAACCTGTGTAACCTCTTACACCATGTAGTGCAAATATGGTCACACTGACCAAAATGCCAAACTCTAAATCCATAAAAATAATGGGTGAGATCACCATGGCTACTTCTTTAGTATGCTCTATAATTAAACTGTATGGTGGACATGTCATTTTACCAGTTGAAGAGCTGCTATGGTCTTTGTTACAAGGCCTTTACAAGTCCTTCACCAGCCACCTCATGTAGAAACTCCTTTGGGAGCTATTTTGTAAATGTTAAGACATTTCAAAATCTCCCCAATTCCACCAAGGAGCTTTTAACGCAGCACAAAGCCAAATTAATGTGCTTTGGAATCAGAGTCCAGAGTGAAACTTCAAAGAACAGGGAACATTAATCGCCGGCTGGAATCTGACTTGTGGACACAACATAGCTTTGTTCTCTTTCATGCCTGCATGGTCTTATCAAGTCGGGTGGGTGGGATGTTGCCGACCAACGTCACATTGTGTCATTCTCACAAAATACATTTTCATTTGACGCAAGTGAAGCAGCTTTACAATGTGAAAGACTACAACATATGTCTATGACTGTAAGTGTCATTCTGGGTGGCGGCATGTCGGAGCTCCATGCTGGAAGATACTATATCACAGCTTCCATAAATTATTGAGCAGCTAGCTATGATATTGCTCTTGGGGGGACAGAATGAATGACTCATGGTAATCAGTGTCTGCAGTACTGCATATCCAAATTGTTGTGTTAAATCTGACCTCGACCTGCATTCCTTTGAATGCAGCAAATCATGCCAATTAGTTACCTAAATATGCATAAAATGTGATATCCTACTTAGTCCATACAAGGAAATGAACTCTGCCTAAAATCTCCCAGTACTTTTTGAAATGATTTAAGTTCAACCAAGGATAACTGTAGGATCATACAGCTACAATTTGCAATTGAATTCCCACTACAAATATTGAAAAGCCATTTTCAGAATGAATTTATTACATTTGTAAAGCCACCGGAAGGTTTCTGAGTAGAAACAGCAGACAGATTAATATATCAATAGACTGCGTCGTATTCCTGTCAGCTTGTGTAAATCCCCAGATGTCTTACAGGGCTATTACTAGAGATACAATACAACGTCAAACTGTGGCAACTGTCACCTCAATGCTCTCTTGTACCAGCACAGCTCTATACAAACTCGATAAACTGACACATGGTAGAGGATGAATAGAGCCTGTCACAAATGCTATTCAGTGCTATGAAACATCCAGTGCCTTTAACAAAATTATGAATTAGTGACACATCGCACGTGATCACAAAGTGATTATGAGGTAACATTCTCAGATTTCTAATTACAAAAAGAAAAAATAATGTAACAAATGATAATAACAATAAGTATGTGCAGAGAAAATGGTGCCGACAGATTTATTCTGCTGAGTAAATGGCATTTTTGTCAGTTCTCTGAGGTGGGCTACTCACACTCCTAACTAAGCTTTTGATTCACAGTGCCTGTTTTCCCACTGGATCTGTGGCTGACTTGGCTCATCACTGGCATTCCTAGCATGGTTACTAACTATTTTGGCAAAGGCATCACAGGTGGTTTGAAATAGTACTAGAGTCAGTTTTAAGTCAGTTATTTGACAGACATTGTGGCAAACTTTATGTTATGTAATTGGCTCCTTTTGATTGCTGATGAAAGGTTTCAGTGAATGTTGTGTTGAAGATAAAACTGACTGCATCACAATGGTGAACAACTGAGACTTTTACCTACACTGAAGCAGCACTATCCACAGCAGAAAACAAAAAGAGTAGAGTACTGGCACCAAAGAAATCTCAAGTCAAGCAGAGCCGTATAATACCATATAAAAACCAAAACCATGCAGTCCAAAAACTCCACAGGATACCTTTAAGAACATGGAAGATCATAGCTAAGACTCATTGCATTTTTTTCTTGCACCTTACAAATAGCTATTCAGTTACGAAAAAGTAGTCTGTTATTTCTGACCTATGATCCCACTGTCTTTGCTCTCAAGTGTGGAGCTGGGGCTTGTGATGGTTCCACAGGGGCTGGAGCGGCTGAGAGGGGGGCGGCTGGTTGTGCTGTTGAGCGTGGAACATGGGCTGTCAGTGCTGGGAGACGCCGTGCTGCTGGTTAGTGTAGAACAGGGGCTGATACCCTGGCTAGTCACAGAGCACTGGGGGGAAGAAGGATAGAGGAAAGGGTTAAGGTACACCAAGAATGTGCTCTACTTCTGAAATATGTCAATGATGTATAAAGTTAACTTACAATAAATGGTCAGTTGGCATTTTTTCAGCATGATGAGCACAACAAAAAATAATTTTCCAACCTTATTTGGAAAGAGAATTGAGAACACTTGAAGGAATGGTTTGATCTCAGTTCATTGCCTATTTACCTGGCAACACAAACAATTCGAACAAGCCCTTCACATGTGAGCATAACCCACAAGCCGAAGGGCATGAGCGCTGTAAATGGAGCAAGGCTTGAAAATTACACACTCATATGTCTGGAGGAACCCAAATAAGCCTGAAGAGAATTTCACAAGGAAAGACGCCTCTACTTGTGATACAATAGATACCTTTCTCATGCATGCCACCAAGCCTGTCTGACAACCATACAGCAGCTGAATCTTTGTTTGACCTAACTGACAACCGTACAAATCTAAATTAAAGCTGGTTTGTCCTGTTTTCCCATCATTGTTTTTTAACTGTCTCTGATTGCACACAATACACAGAAGTTGAAGAAGGTCATCCCTATTTCACCCTAAGAAGAGCCAAAGGTTTCTCAACACACCAACTTTGCTGCAAATTTATTTGTTGCCTGAGGGACCTTCACCCACAGTTGGTTTCTTGAGCACTACTTCCTACAAGGCTGTGCATTGCCTCAAACAATCTCCTCCAATTAAAATCTCAGCAAAAAAAATCAATTTCTAGCATTAAACCTGAACTGAGACATCTCTAACTTGATTAAAAGCCTCATGCACATACTGCAAATTGTTATTGCACTAAAATAGTATTTTTTTCCAGTAGAACATCTACACTATTTATTGCACATAAGTTATTTTTTAAAACCAAAAAAATATTTGTCCTGTTAACAACATGTATGCTGAATTCCAGCTGTAATAAATATTTTCATCCTATACCTGACTGAACTCACAAAATAGTAAGACTCACCATACGCTTTGCCAAATTGAGGAAGAAGTTAGACTAACGTCTTGTTTGAGATGTCCTGACTGTTGCTGTTTTACATGTTTGTGCAGTGGCATGCTGAATGAATATAAATCCTGGAAAAGAATGATCCTTCATGGCTTGAGGCATTATCAACAACTTATGGCATGTTAATATTACTAATATAACATTTCCTATTTTTAAGTCCCACTTGTTTTCTCAACAGCTTGCCAATAGTTTTTGCCTGGCAATTTCCAGCCTTGGGCTGCACCAAGAGCTGATGCCACCTAACAAATCAAAGTAAGAGCCAAACAGCTTACTGACATTTAATTATTTACTGTCTGGCAGAACTAAAAACAACATGCTGAGTTTAAGACATGTTGTAAAACAGCAGCACGGAGGAAAACCGAATTGCTGGCAGATGACAATAATGTTCTTCTCCCCAACTGAGCTCTGAAAACACACACACCTACACATGCACAAAATAAAAAACCATTACACTTTCAAGATTTCAACTAATGAACATGACTCATATAATACTTCTCGCTCACAATCCTAGAATTGCCGGTTTAGTGTCAAACGTGTCCAAGACACAAGTTAGATGAAGGAAGCATAGCGTGCTGTGCTGGGCTCTGCTCTTCGCACAGCCCCAGCTTAATTAGTCGGGCCAAACAAACTGAGGCTCAGACCTAACATAACTCTATTTCAGGACTGGGGCTCAGACACTCTTGTTACATACTCAAGAGCCCCTGGAATAGCACTCAAGTTACTGGGAGAGTCATACACCACACTGGAGAGAGAATAAAACCACATGCAGCCAATTTTAAATATGCAGTTACTTTCTTTAAAACATCTCAAACAAAACAGTTTGTCAGTTACCGTTGTTTGTTGTGCCAAAGAAAAAAATCCCAGAGGTGCCTCCTAAATCCCCATCCAAAGATAATGCACAAGGGGGGAAAATGAATCAAGCTCCAACAAAAAAATCCATTCTTCTGTTACACTGTCACAACTCCCTCCTCTCATCCTTTCTCTCTCTCTTCTATCTTTCTATCAGTGTGCTGCAGCAGTGGCAGCAGCTGCTGCTGGAAGAGGGAGGGAGTTGGAGGGGAGGGAGAAAATGAAATACCTTCTTTTCATTCTTGTCGTCCATAGGTATGCGTGCCGTACCCGGGATCCCTTCTCCTAGTAAAAAGCCCAGCCTTGTCATCAGTTCCTGAGTGGCAGGAGAGGAGGAGCTTGGTTGTTTTTCTGCTTGCAGCTCTGGAGAAGAGAGGGAGAGAGAGATAGAGAGGGAGAGAAATGCTCAACGTTAGCCGGCAGATTCCCTCTCTCCACTGGATGGCCCACACAGGGCCACTCTGCCTGCCCTGCCCTCCTCTGCTCCGCTCTGAAATGCTATGCTGCACTCTCCAGCTGCTGCTGATGTGGTGCAGACCCGGAGAGGGGGAGGAAAGAAGAGCAGGGGAGTGAAGGAAAGAGAGAGAGGGAGAGTGGTGGAGGCTATAGCTTGTGTCCGAGAGTGTGCATGTGTGTGTGTGTGTGTGTGTGTGTGTGAGAATGTTCAAAAAGAGTCTGAATACATGTGAATGTCGAGCATTGTTAAGAAAGCAGAGACTGTGTGTGTGTGTGTGTGTGTGTGTGTGTGTGTGCGTGTGTTTGTGTGTGTGTGTGTGCGCGCGCACATTTGTGTGTCCTGCAACGCCTCGAGTGCCAATTCCAGGGCTTTCTGGTTGTTTACAGCTCTCACTCATAGAGCCTCTGAATATCAATGAGTGGACATGGGCTTTCTCCAACACAGCTTAAACTGTCTGCAGTCTTCACTTTAAGGCTTAATACTTATTTACAGAGCAATTTTCAGGTTGGGGTGCTATCAACAAGGCAGAGATCAATTGCAATCTATTTTATGTTTACACATATTGCTTTTTTTGATGCATGTTAAAAACAAGACACAAATGGAGGTGTGGCAAAGTAATTAAGAGGATAGTCTGTCCCAGAGGTGGAACAGAAGAGACAGACCGAAGGATATGCACGCGCTCACACACACACACACACACACACACACACACACACACACACACACAAGAGAGAGGGAGTTAGAGACAGAGAGAGAGAGAGAGAGAGAGAGAGAGAGAGAGAGGCAGATGTCCAAGGTACAAAAGCTTATTATACAACTCTCTGTCAGCACCTTTTCCCTCCTCTCTCCTTTATTTTCTCCTTCACCCTCTTTCTTCCACAGTTATTAATAATGTTGGCAGTCAATCTGATTAAATACAAACAAGTCCAATGGCACAGTGTACTGCCAAGCCCCAATGATGTCAAATTCAAGCCACCGGACAATCACATACATCTTTGGCATGGAAACGGCAAGATAATGTTTTCCTTCTGTAATGAATCCAGATAATTCATCAAAAAAGACTACATCTCTCCATGAGTCACCATCTACTCCTCCGTGACAAAAAAAGGTTTAGCAGGCATTTACCTCCCTCCACTTTAAGACAGGAGAAAACAAGACAAAAAGTTGTTCTCCTCACTCTGTATCTTATTCCATAAGCATACATTGTAGTCCTGTAACACGAATGTATCGCACAACATGACAAGGAATGTCATAATATGAAATGTCTAAACCCACCCTACCACACCTCATTAGTAAATTCCCACATAAAAACTTCTAGTAATAACATAATAACTCATAATTTCACCAATTCTCTGTGCCTGTATGCTTTAATCTGTGTTTATGGGATTATGGAATATTAAATGAGATTAGATGAGCTGTCTCTCCTATTCTGCTATGAAGCATTCATAAATCTGTTTTATTGCCCAGATTACATTTTGCTGTTGTGCTGTTATATGTACTTTTATATTATTAAATTAATCATTTTAAATGCAAAGTGTGGTGGTGAAATAAGAGTGGAGTAACTCTTAACGAGCAGTCCTTGGAATAATGAAATTCATATCTTGGAGAGAGGCTCTCGGCCTGGTGAAATACTGTGAATGTAATCAAGATAATAAGATGTTTCATATATAATCAATCTTTGCAATGCTGAACATTTTTGTCATGTTAAATGCACAATATGTAATTTTCTTTCAATCATGACAATAAAAAAAGACAGAGCTTGGTGGCATTGTTTAGCAGCGATGAATCATGGTTGTTGTTTTCGCCCCAAATGCTTTTATTACAGCAGGCTTATCCCAGTTTGGATTCCTGCAGCGTTTCTACTTCAGGAGGTTTTGCTAGGAGCTGAATTATCTGCAGAGGTCTCCTCTCCAAAATAAACAGACCAGGTGATAAAACCGGAAAAAATAACAAGAACAAAAAGCAGCTTCAAGTTAAAAATGAGTGTGTTTCCAATGCTGTTGAGCAGAAAAAAGAACATCCCAGAGGGGCTGAGAGCCAAGCTGCTAACATCTGCTCAGCTTGTTTCTATGATCAAGGTGTCGGATGACAAAAATTATTCATATTATTAAAGAAATAGTGAGAAATAATCAGATCTACAAAGTGTATCATCAAAATGTGTCTTGAACCTTGATAAATTGCAGTTTATGACAGCTTTTAGCAGACAACCACAAAACTGACACGTGAGCAAATGGGATATGACGCCATTCACAGGTGACCAAAACAAGTGGACTGTTACCCTGATTAAAATAATATATTTCACTATAACACTGTTGGACACATCTGGGTTTATGAAAGCAATTTTTTGACATTTTAATGTAGAAAAGTTACATATTACACCTTCAAATAGGATCTGTAATGGTAGTAGATCTGGTGTACGGCAATCAAAGCCCCCAACTTCCACTAATTGCTGTTAAGGACTAGGTTACACCAGAGAACCCTGCTAAATAATGCACAGATAATTATACAGAGTAGGAAATGTTATCCTCTACTGCCTTGGTGGTCTTGTCTATGGAGAGTTCTTCTCTGTAGCATTTCTCCCAGAGCTGCCACTTGCCAGAGGAAGTTATATTGCAACAATAATGAAAGAACGTTACAGGTCAACGGTCTGGTAAGATAGTGAGCAACGTCAAAGCAGCCACCAGTGACAGCAGCGAGGGCAATAACACAGAGCTGTGCTCCCAAAAGAAAAAAATAAAGTTATTATATCTAATCATGTATTTTATTATGCTCTATTCTGTCCAATATCACTGGCAGACCATATGTTCAAGTTGAATTTTTGTTACATAAAATACACCACAAGTTATATGCTCTTTTTGTGGCAAGAACATCTCCTTTCATAACAGGAGCTATCATTTTTGAAGATTATTATTTACAATACTGATTATACATTCAGTATTGGTTAGCATGGCGGGCTAGCCCAAATCACAAGACAAAATCTTTATCTGACAAAGGCCTATTGTCACAAGAGGTGAATCTCTTTGCTGCTGTGGTCCAACACAACATCAGGGGAAAATACTACCCCCCTACAACTTACCCTGCAGCACAGGAACTTTGGTTCACAACCACAGTTCCGAAAGCTGTAGAAAACAACAGAGACAATATATTACAGTGTTCCTGTAAGCTTTAGTCCAGCAATATACCCATTTTACCATTTGGACTGGCTGTCTTATCAGAGGAAAGTAGTTGATATTGAATATGGAATTACACAGCAAGTCTAATCTAGCAGCTTGCACACATTTTGAAAACTAATTCATTACTAATTTAAGAACACCAAAAGGTCCTTGAATTCCCCTGAAAATCTATGCTGGTCATGATTGACATGCATGCAGCTGGTCAACTACAACTACAAGAGCAATTTTATGAAGGAAGAATAAACCATGCCAACAATTCATCAGAGGCTTCTGTTCAAAAAAGAATAGGCCATTATGGCTTGGCACATGTTAGTCATGTGCCTGCATCCTTTAACAATAACAAAATATGTTTGACAATATACTTGTATTTTAAGTAATTTCAGACAAGCACATATCTCTGTGTTGATAAAGTAAATATTTATGTTAACCCATCTGAGGTTGTCTGGCTTTTGGTGTCAGTATATGTTTTATGTTGGCACTGACTTCAGGCCAGTTTCACTGCTTCTAAAAAAAAAAACACTGAGAAACTGAAATATTGCACTGGCCTGAAAAGAAACAGTGCAATAATCAAATAGGCCTAAAGGTTCCATGCTGAATAAACTGAAGCTTTTGTCCATGTCCTGAAAGCCAGACTAATACACATCGGCTGCTGTACTTGCATCATTTCTTCTCAACTGCATAAATCGTGCAGTAAGAAAACCTTACATTGAAAATCAGTTCTTTATAGAGAATGTCATCCTACCCATGTAGATGCAGGAGAGGAGCCTTTTAAGACAATTGGTGCAAAGAAAATACTGAGGCCTGAACGCTGATTTATGGATTCAGGGTCACTGCATTGTACCAGCAAAGTTATACATTATAGCACACATCTTGTTAGATCTTCACAGAGTGCTAAAACATTCAATGCTAATGTCTCTTCAACCACAACATGCACAAGTGTTAATAACTAGGAGCACAAAAAGCAACCTTCAAATTTTATTTTTTGATGGCTCTCAGAATGTTTGAATACAGGTGTTCATATTGTAGGTCTTTGCCTTACTTTGACTTATTTTCTGGCTTTAAAGGAACTCATGAACTATTCCACTCTACATCATTTTTATGTAACATTTTAAGCTGACGGAGTGGTATAACTAGGATTTATATTGAGAATTAACATAAAATTGTTAAATTCAACTTCTACCAACTAGGGTGAGAAACAGTTGTGGGTCAATAGTAATTTGAAATAAACAACAGCACATTGCATGCTTCATCAACTTTTAGGAGACAGGTACAGATAATGGGAACTGGTCCCAGATTTTTAAACGGGGCACCTTGCAAATCACACATTTATAGCTACTGTACATTAGCAGACAGTGACAGCTTGTGTTTTATGATGAGAGTCTGGCAAAGGCATGGCGCAGCTTCAAAGCTCTGAGGACTTGTGATGACTACAAACTGTGGAGAACATTCTGAGAGGTTTATACCTCCCACTTGATGTTTAGAAAAACATACAAGCAGAAGAAGTAAAGAAGAAGAAAAGAAAATGTTGACAGAACATAGAAATCAAGAAGGCCTATTGTACTATGTAAACACATATTGTTTCTTCATAGTTATATCCATCACTGGTTCTATGAAACCACTTAACCCCAGCAGGCTCTGATGACCAATCAGTAGCCCTGGAACTGCTGCCAGGTCTCTGATAGACCTTTATCATCCGCCATAAATACATAGACAGAAAGGCTGACATACATGATGCACACAGCATTTACAAGCCAAAACTGAGGCTCATGAGCCTGATCAATTACAATATCTTCAGACAATGGTCTCTCTGCAAATCAATACCAATAAGTCAGATTAGATGCACTGCATTTTCACCCAGTAAGACACAACCTTTACTTTGCAAATGCAAACATTTCACAGCATTCTGTGTTGAAACATTTAAAAACAAAAACATACCGCATAGAGTAAGTGGAGATATCTCAGATGAGCTTATCTCTAATTTGGCTTTAGCTGATCAACCTCTTCCCCTACTGCATGACTGTGTGACTTAATATCTGTTATATTTAAAATGTTATCATCACCTATACATCACTTCTTACCATTTAGCTGTCTGTTGACAACAATGACAGCCACACACCTGTTGTCATAATAAATACAACAGGGAGGGAAAAAAAGAACATGGGGCTTGTTAAAATTATATTCTGGCAATTGTTATTATTGTTTTACCTTTATATTTTTCCTAGAATCTACTCAAAACAACCTTATTATCATCTGCTGTTGGTTAAGTGTCGGCGGCGGGACACACGCTGCTCTTTTACCTTCCTGCCAGGTTTCTACAAACATACTGTGGATCAAATCGGCTACCGTTCAGTCAGAGACTCTGTCCCCTCTCCTGAGCCACCACAGCTCCTACATTAAGATGATCTCACCAAAAGCTTCATGAAGCAGCCGCTGCCTTTAATGTGACATTGCATATCCCCTTCTACTAATGTAACTGTTTGTGTTTGTTTATTCTCACAGTCACTGATGCCAAGATGTTGTAAGTGCTATTTAAAGTTAGCTTTACAAGTCACTTCTCGCCAAGCATTTAGTTTTTTTAAATAGTTGGTATTTTGGTCTTTTTCTGGCAGTAATAGCTATACTATGCTTTCAGTGCAACTGTATTTTATATCACTATGGTGTATGCCTTCCACTGAAGGCTCAAGGCGATGTTATTGCTGTAGTACTGTGTGTCCCTTTCAAAAAAAAAATAGAAAAGATTAATGTATATTATCCCAGATTACATGTACTTTTAAACTGGAGGCATGGCACCATTGAGACAACTGAGCCCATATAATGGTATTCATCATAAATCACACTACCATTCTTCTTGTCCTAGTGTAGCAGCTGTGTTTCTAGGTTCTAGTGTTCTATTGTTTCTCTGTCGTATTATTTTCTTTCGATCTGAGACACAATGAAACATGAAATCATCCCCTAGTCAAAAACCACATCTCTGAACCTCATATATAATTTATAGCACCCTTATACAATGGGAAAAGGACTCTCCTGCCCACACTGAATAAGCAAAAAGAAACAGCCAACATGGTCCAAAGACAGAGGGCAGTGTGGGGGTTTATCAGTTTATCAAGCCGTCAAGCATTCCTGAAAAGGAAAGCATGAAAAAGGGCTGCTATGGTTTCTTGATTTAAAATGCTATCAGCAGTGGAGCACTTCTGACTGCAAGTGGTCTACCTGTCTCCCAAGATAACCTGATGATGGGCTGAATACAAGCAAGACCTGCTGGCTTCCCTCACAGTGTTCAGAGATTGGGTCTGCCTTTGTTTCATGTTAATGACCATTAGCTCTTTTACCTCGGGGACAGCAGGTTAGTCACACACATGTAACCACACAAACCTATACTCTAGGCATACTATATCTATGGATGTGTGTGTGTGTATTCTTTCTTTCTCTCTCACAGAGGTATCTGTATCGGCAAATTGCAGGCTGATGACTAAGAAATTGCGTTTTAGAAATGCCAGTCGAAATGTCAGTTTGTCTGGTAGTTTATTTGATAACTAAGAATGATCCTCTCAGTACATATCTCAGTGAACATTCTTAAATAATGACATTTAAAGAGAGTCTTCATGGCACCATAATAAGTCGCTGTGGAGTACCATTACGAGAATCCAACTGTGCAGACGTCTGTAACAGACTCATAATCCCAAATTAGCCGTTTTAGTCAAGATTATATTGACTAGAAGACAGATTAGTTAAATGCATTTGAAAGCCTCCATTGAGTTACTTATAATAATGGCAGGATTCAAAAGTTTGGCCAACTTGCTGGATAACAACCCATTTCACATGTCCAATTTGAAAGCCTCTGGTACGAAGACAAAACTGAAAAGCTGTAAAGGAGATTCAGACCATGAAAGCTAAGTGAGCGATAGACAAACCTTCTGTACCAAAGATGGAGACTACCTTTATGTTCACTATTTGATAACAGGGAATATAGGCTGGGTAATGTGTTGTGTATTATGGCCCATGTACCATAATTTTGCAGTGAATAGAATATAATTAAGAAACACAGAATATAGTGGATCAGCAGCACTGCTCCTATGTTACTCTTACATATCTTTATCAACCCAGTTTATTAATTGGTCCCATTCCAATGGACTTCACCTGGCTAGCAGTGAGGGCAACAATAGTTCTAAAGTTTTAAGTCACTTAGCACAACTTCAATCACTTTAGTGTACATAAGGGAAATGCCTTTGTGTGGATTGAAGGAAGTTATAAACTAAAATGTTTACCTAATGAAGATTTTCTAACTACAGTTTCTGATTAGTCCTCCATATCTTACAGTACCCTGGAGATATGGAAAAAACAGGGATGTAGCTGGAACCACGTTTTGTTATTCCAGTAACTGTACAGCAAATGGAGGCAAAAAGAAAACAACATCATTATCTGCTGCCTGAGGAAGTTTATGAGCAGGTGTGAAATAGCAGCCGTGTGGTGCATGGATAGAAGAATGAAGACGGAAGGAGGAGGAGGAGCAGAAGAAGGATGGAGGAGGAGGAGGGGAACACCACGAACAGACTGGCTCCACAGAGCTGTCTTGGCTCTCTCCCTGCCGAGAAAACAATCCAGCCGGTGCTCATTAGCAGCTGGAGTTTCATTACCACAACAGTGGAGCCTGTTTAATGAACCCTCAATGAGAACATGCATCCTGCTTCCCCGTTTGAGTTCAGAGGTTTGAGGTGACGTGCCCCCCTGAAGCACATTGAGAGATCTTTAGCAAATTCCACTGTTGCAACCACAAATGTCCATTGCTGCAAGCACAGATGGAGTGTCCAATGAGACATTACAGCACACTGAGGTGAGACTGTTGATAATAAAGTATCCCCAAGTAAAATAAGGTTTTGGAGGGTTTGGAAAGCAAGACTATAGTAATCATAGTTGCAACTGACGTCTCTGCTTCACTGGCTATTATTATTGCTGCTCTAACAGCAATTACAGATGGCATTCCATTAACCATTTGACCAACAGAGCTGAAGCTTCTTCATGCAGCAATCCACCCCTGCGGGGCATAGCGGCTGTGGTGTACGATCCTCAAGAGATGAACAGTACAGTATGACAAAACTTAATCACTGAATAAAAAAAACGACAAACAACCTACAGTTTTAGCCTAAGTTTTAGCCTCGAGCAGCTGATTAAAAAAGGCAATCAATGATGAGAGGGATATGACTCACTGTTTCGCAGCCAAAAAGAAATCACAGCCCATTCATCTCTGCTGCCACAAAGTCACTGCTTACCTTAATATCATCCTAAATTATATAAACTGGTAACAATGAGTCTTGATTGTACAATTGGGCTTGAGTCTTTAGAAATGGTACAAAATGCAGCCCATTTGTAAAGCTTCGTTATGCACAATTCACACATTGGGTTTGTACTCCTTCTTTGGTAGAAAACTTTCCTCATATCCTCCTGCCACCGTTTCGCCTTTCAGTATCATATCAAGACAATAAGAATAATCTGAAAGCAACTGCATCATCTCTTGTATGGCCAATTTTCAATGACTGCCAAGATAAGTCACCAGTGACACTGAGGTGTTCCTAGATTTGAGGAGATATTCCTTTCAAGCAGGAAAATAGGACCCCAGCTTTGTCTGTGAGACCTTGCATCAAATTCAAATGTGGTTTGGCCTTTTTTTTATCCCTGTGTTGTGCCAAAACAGCACATCTGACAAACAAAGATGGCCACATTTAAAAACTTTTCACTGCTACCTCCCAATTCAACAGCAAGGATAAAGCCTTCATGAATAGCAAAAGGGACGATATATGCTGCAGATCACTGCAGTGCCAATTTCAGACTGGGAACTCCGAAACACCAATAGTTCCCACATCTAATCAAAGTAACAGCACATTCAGTTGTTTTAGGGGTTGTGCATTCACAGAATATGTAAGATGGATCCTTACTTCAGCACTGACAAGATAATCAGCACACGAAGAAACAGGTGGTTAGTGTCTGGGCCTGGGAGTTGTAACATGGGGGGTGTCAGAGAAAGACATAATTGTGGGAGCAGACAGGACCTGAGGTTCAGTCTTGATTGACAGAGACAGAGTTCTCAGACCACAGCTGAAACAATTTTGACAGGCGGACTGTTTGCCGCCTGTTGCAGGCGCAGTCATGCACGCAAACACACACATACACAAACAAACATAAATGTTGTGGACAAGATATAAAAATACACATCAGACTCGCACACGCACATGAAACTCTATCCATCCTCAAAGAGTCATATGAAGTGACTGCGCTGTGGGTCAAATACACATTTCCTATCTTAGCCTACAGGCTGCTCCTCCACAACAGACGTCTCTGGAAAGCCAACAGTCCAAAACAAGTACAAATGAATACATTTAAACTACACATGCAAATCTTTAATCATATCTAAGGATGGCCATACATACACACACAAGAAACACAAAAATGGCATTCACTATTTTAAACAAATCAGAGCATGCACTGCCTCAAACACAAAAAAAGCCTCAGTTGCAGTCAGGATGTGACTCGTGATGTGAGGCATGGACATCCAAGAGATGCATCAGCACAACACCTAACAAAAAGCCCCTTTACAACTCCTAAGAGCTCACTTTATTTGGGCCCTAAATGTCACACACTGCTCATGCTGCAAAACTTCCAATGGATTTTCCGACTCAGACTCTTCTAGCACTTTATCAACATTCCATGCTGACGCTGACCTTGTTACAACACAGCAATGTCAAACAACCATCTTGTCCTTTCTAAGCAGTGAGAAAAAAAGCATTGTTTACCAACTCTGAAGTGTGAGACAACACAAGCTGAAAGATGCTTTCTTTATTGACAAAAGAGCACTGGATATGTCCTTGTCAAATGCGATGTGTGACACACTTAAATACAAACTAATCCAGGCGATGTAACAGGCGTACAGCAAACACTAGGTCTGACTGCAGGGTGTAACTTCAGATGAAATGAAGTGCATTATATAGAGAGGCATAGCATGTGTAGTTGTGCTCAAAAGCCAGTCAGCTGTGCATGGGGCTTCGTCTTACAACAGCTGGGCTATCACAATTAGCCACCATTAGTCTATCATTTATACAGCACCTAATTATACATAATTAGTTGAGAAGTTGGCTCATTCCAGCAATTTCTCAGCAGTAAACTTCTCTTACCTGCTAACTTCAGTTGTGGGAGGAAGGAGGTAAAGAGTTCCTCTTGGCTTCTCCTCCGCCCACATTTATTGAATAGCTTAACATGGGTGCAATAACGAGTAAGTAGCTTTTTGACCTTAAAAAACAGAATGAAGTTCTGTAATCACCTGAATTTCCCCTATGCGGATTAATAAAGGAATATCTTATCTTCAGAGCTGAGTCAATATTCAACAACATGTAAAAGTCTCAAAGCTACAGAAATGTCTTAAAAGCCTGGAGCTGTACAAGGAGAGAGTAACTTTTGCTGTTCTTCCAACAATGCAATGCTCAATAAAAATGTACTATATTAAGCACACTATATGCCCTAGAGCCTGTGATGTCAGTTTTTATTTGACACAAATTGACCAGATCTGTAACTGTTCTCTTTATTCTGAGATTGGATCAGCAGGATAACAAAATGCAAGATTCGATTTATAATCTCATCTCATTCTTGTCTGTACTCTCTGGTTCAGTGGTTTGCTACATTTTGTGGTAGCAAACATAGTCTCTGGAGGGCTTGGTCAGTAGGTCTGTCACATACTTGGTAGATAGTTAGGTCTGTTCTATCGCCCGAGAAGTAATTTTAGCCTAGAACGCAATTAGAGAGGCAGCACTGAGTACACAAGTACAAATCAACCACAACAAGAGGCCTTATATAGTTCAATCCTCATCCTAGCAACATATTTAACATACAAGTTTTACCAGCTGAACCCAAGTCTCCTGTCGTCAACAAAGTTATGGTAATATGCATATTGTGTATGAAGTTATGTATGGAATGCACATTAGAAAATTTGTGTTGTTCTGTGTCTGTCATAAAGGCTTTTGATGCTTTAAATTAGCTAAGAAAAGAAAAGTTTAGGAAGGACTGTTTCTTAGAAAACACCAGCATGGGAATGTGTATGTACATGTGTGACTTCGGGTCTGCAGTTGAGAGGAAGAAAATTTATTGACAAGAGGGATGATGTTTTTGCAACCTGCAGTAGCTAACCTCAGAAACATTATACCACCCGACTATATGGCTTTTACACTATACATTTGTTTTTGAGTAATCCAAACCAGGACTTTTTGACTAAAAGGCTCATAAAATGAGCTCACTTGCTGTGCCAATGAACCACCAGCTGTCATGAGATAACATTTATCTCGTCCGCTATCTGCCGGTAGTCTGCTCTGAGATGAAACACTGCTCCGTGCCAGCTGAATGTCAGACACACCCTCGTGCCTTGGTATGTAACAGTCAACAGTGACTGGCTATGCTGGATTACTACTGTCTGTGTATGTGAGCCATGCACATTCAGAGGGCACAACTTTCTGTGTTGCCCTTTGCTAAAGATAATGCATCCTACAACTCCACTTAAGCCAATGAGGGAAATTTGAGCTCGCCCTGCTCTGCTGGAAACCAAAACAGAGCACTTAGTGGAACATTCCCCCTACACACAAACAAACATATGACGCCCAATAGGAAAGAACAGGCAGCAATAACAAGACACCTCACAGAAACGTTGAGACACAAGATCACATATACAAGTCTTTATTAAATTCCCATGAAACAAAACCAGCGGTCAGACAATGGGTCCCGTGCAGAGGAAAACTGACTCCTCTGTAATCTAAACATGCACTTTTAAATAAACACAGCACTATTGTGTGTTTGTACAAGAGGCTACATGAAGGACACTGCTTAAACACAGTGATATTTACATGGACCACTCATGCATGTACTGATGCTGCCCTTAAATTACAGAGACTGATCCCTGACTCCATGGAAACAACAATGATATTCGATAGACCCGAAAAAACACATAAAGCTTGGAAGACTGATGACAGTATGAGGAAAAGTTGTCAAATTCAGCAGACATGTAGATTTTTCATTCTAAAAAACACAAGCAGAAACATTCACAAGTAAGCAAAAAAGCAAAACTCACCATTGTGTGAAGACTCCTTGTTATCAGCTACCTTCCTCAGCGCTGAAACGATGGCATCAGAAGGAACGCGAGGACTCTCCACATATTTGGGCTTCCTGATTGGACCTGCTAGCACGAACCGGAGATACAGAGAGAATGAGAGAGGGAGAGAGAGAGTGGCAGACAGAGCGAGAGAGAGAGAGAGAGAGAGAGAGAGAGAGAGAGGACAAGAAATGCAAAGTGGAGAGAATGAGGGAAACAGAGAGAGAGAGAGAGTTCTCGCTGGATTAACGTGTTCCAGATGGGACTAGAGATGAGAGGCGGTGGTGTCTTAGTTGGACAGGCTTGGCTGCACTCCGTGGCTCACATAAACTCATTCACACACACACACACACTTGCACACACTCTCTCAGACAGCTCCCTGCGCTGATAGCAGCTCTGGTCTGTCTGACAACCCAGAATATTGTCTGCATGGCTGGAGACTCCCAGTAAAACACTGCTAGCCAGCTCTGGGAATGTAAACTACAGCAGGAAACCACAACAATTAGCCTCTTAGTGAACTTTAGAAATGAGTGTTCAAACACACACATGCACTGTAGGTGATCAGCAAAATAGACAACAAATTCCTTGGCTTGTTGATCTATTCGCAGTCCCTTGAAAGTATGTTATTGCTGCAAAGATGTATATTGATAGATTAAGGTCCACGTGTCCTGCTGAAAGTCAGATGATGTATCTGGGACAGCAGTTCAGTCCTCTCGGGACTGTCTTTGTCTTTAGCAAGGAGTCAAGCTTAGCTGGCTGCTCTGTTCCCTCTGCTCTCACCATGACAGAATTAGACAATCCCACAGCTCCACACAAAATGCTTGCTCACTGTGCCGAAATTTAAGATAAACCGCTGAGATACTCACCCCACTAAAGACACAACTCCTTTGGCAACATTTCCATCTTTGTGTGTGCAAAACGATTTTCCTCTGTTGTCTAAAGCTGCCTTTTAATCTGCCCTAAATAGACAAAAATAAGGTTCTTACTTTGAGTGGTAGCAAAGGCCTACTAATCTTTTTCTAAGAGTGGCAGTATAATTGTTTATACATTCAGGAGATCCAGCAAAGACACTAGACTAAATACTAAGCCATGAAACAAACCTCTCCCAAGCAACTAGCTTTGCACAATTCAAGTCTTTTCCTCCTTCATTTTCTTGTGTAAAACAGAGATAGGCTCCAGAGTCCAGACACAAAAGCACAAACTTCACTGCAAGAAATAATCTGAAAACAGGAGGTAACTGCATAATTTAGATCCATAAATCCATAGAGAATAGTCACAGCATGTCTCCCTCGTTGTGCCACTCCTCCATACTACTTCATCCTTGACCTACTGTAACCCGATCCAAACCTCCTCCTCCTCCTCCTCCTCCTCCTCCTCCAGACTCCAGTTATCAGATGACTGTATGTGTAACCCCCAGTCATAACATAAAGATTAGATGGGAGAGCAGAGATAACCATTTCCTATTACCACATTTGATAACCAGTCGCTCCCACCTCCTGTAAAGAAATCCTCTGAGTCAGATGGAACAATTTCTTGAACCACAGCTGCGATCTTGGCCGCAGATACTAAATGTGGTTTTGAGGTGGTGCAAGAGGGGAGTTACAGCAGCAGCCATGTGCTGGGAAATTATCTGGAAGTGTCATTGCAACAAACCGAGCATGAGAGTCAAAGTCAGCTTGATGCACAGTGCCATCTATGGATATGCGACTTGAAATGCATAGTGGTGAGCGAGGCTTTTGATACCCGAGAAGAGTTTCTGACAAACTGGGTTTTCTCTTTCCTTTTGGCAGGAGACCTGATAGAAAGTGAAAGAACTTAAAGTAAAAGCCCACAGCCAAATGCAGTCATCCATCAGAGAAGCAGGAAGCAGTATGTGGTGAAAAATAGTTTTTATAGGAGGCGATTGGTGTCTTTAAAAGCAACATGCACATAGAAGGAGTCTAAGAGGGAAGGGGACTCATCCAGTGAAGCATCTACAATAGCAATCCAGGTCAGCCTGTTATTTAGTAGACAAAGCCAGAGAGTCTGTCCTGAAAACCTCTATTCATCTGTGGATGGTCAGTCACAACCTATTACCCAGGAGTCACACGGCTCCAATTAGAGTAGAACTGCAGAGACAGAGAGGGCTGTGTGTGAGACACACTTAGTTCAGGTAAATATCTTGGACCAAAAGCGCACGGCCAAATATATTCTGTTGAGTGCATTTCATCTAAAAACAACAGGGGCCATAGTTGGAGTAATTCAAACCATATGCTTAAGTTCACTTTTGGTTTACACAAGGTGCCAAGAGGAACACAGGATCCACATGTGGCTGGCTATCAAGGGTAATTTCAGGCCGCATCTGAGGGCTGATGAGACAGGGAAGAGGCAAACAGGTCTCCAAGCAAGACTCCAATGTCTGAGCCTGACTTCATGACAGACAAAGCACACAGGGGTTTCTTTTCCATTCAAAATCTAATCTCAAGATTTAACAGGGTGCCATTACCGCTCTGCCCTTCTAGATGGAAGCACTGACGAATGAGCAATTGCAGTTTATAACAGGCATGAAAAGGTCACAGAGATGGAAGTGTCAGATGTATGACCCTTGAAGGACACAGAGAGAGAGAGAGACAAATATGATAGGTGTTCTCACTATTATCACACTTTGATGGAAACTATAAAACATTAATCTATTCAAATTCACTTTAATTGGTAGACAACTACCTAGGTATACATATATAGAATAACTGAATGTAGAAGTCTCAGTATGCTGAACATAACCCACACAGAGAGGACAAATGAGGAATAACCCATTCTGATTAGAGTTAGGAAAGGGATTTTTAATCATCTTATTCTTTAATTGGCATTAAATATACATGTGTTAGTGTGTCTATATACATATGTTCAAGTCATTGGAAGAAAAGCAAGCAAACAAAAGTGCAGGGAGGGGGGTGGGTTAAAGGAGGAAAAACAGAGAGAAGAGTGTATCCCTAGGGTGAAGCAGCCATGCAAGATGTGTAGCAGAGGACTCTGTACTTGCCAGTATTCACTGTGAGATTCAGGAATCCATGACCAGTGAGCTATCACTCAGCAGGCACATGCACACACATTCCAAACAGTGGAATACCTATGAACAGCACTTCACAACGTCCAGTCGATGCCAATGAAAGAGAGGATTGTTCATGCTTATAGGAAGTGATCAAGGAGTTTTCCCAGCATTCTTTAAGATGGACTCTGACTTCTTCACATTTCAGCTTTTCAATAAGACAGTGTGCACTCTTTGTGCAGCAAACGGGAATGAAATCTGTCTCACAACAGCCCTCTTTATGTTCCAAAATGTCATCCTTCAACTTGAAAGTGAAAAATAACATATTAGATGAGACTGGTACTCTGGCACTCAAACTCAGTTACCAGTGTTATTTATTGAATATGTTATTGACAGCTTGAAATATACTTGGTCTTGTTAATAGGTGTACCAAGCTTTTAATCTTTTCACAATTAAGATGCATAACAGCTAAAAAACTATTACAATGATGGTGCTTTGTTAACTTAAAATATGAATGCTAATTTATGATTCATTCCCTATTCACAGCCTGACATAATGCTGTCATCCGCTCATAGTTACTGCGATGTCTGAACTGTGCCACAAAGAGGGACTGGTAATCTTTTTCAAACACTACATGTTTAATAGTCATGACTAATCTCACACATGCTGTTTCACAAGCTGGTATGAATTATGTATTAAGTCTCCGCTGTGCACTTTAGTGCTGTACCAAATGTCTTCTCTTTTTTTTTTTTTTTTAACATTTGAAGCTTCTATTAAGGAAGACCATGATCGGACACTTTGAAAAGCCAACAATAATAACTCCGAGGCATTATTCTTGTCCTTTCCCCTGACTAGTTATATTTAGGATGATGCATCACTATGTCATGTAAGCATTCCTAATACTACAGACTGGCTGAAGAAGCAATGTAGGACTTGGGATTCCACTGTGGATGAAAAAGGGGATTGCATGCGATAAGCAGCCAAAGCTGGAGTGCAGTGAAGTGGAGAACTGGATAGAACTTTTCACTGGGTGCTCATCAGAGGAACGTTTCAAAGGGTTCTTGCAGCATCACAAGGTCTTTTACAGCTCGGCTCTCAGAAAGGCATCAATATTCCCGGAGGGCTGTCTGGTTACTGTCAATACCCCAGAGTTGACTTCAGGAGAGCTCACCTCAAAGGGGCTACAACTGGCTTTGAAGAGAGATACTATCCTCCTGACAGAACTGCAAGATAAATTGCACTCATCTGGTAATGTAGAAGAGTGAAGAATGCCAGAAGTTGAACATTGTATTAATACAGGATCAGTAATGACAACATGTCTTATTAAAATTATTTGGCAAGACATTTTTAAGGTTTACATTTCAATGGAGAAATATATTCACAGTTCTTATGTATGAGATATCATAAGGTCTCTGTTGAGCAAGGTGGGTGCAGTTTCAGCAGACACTGCCCTTGAACTTGTAAATGCAGTTAATGACTGCTCTGTAACTATGAGGCTTAGTGAAAACACATAAATCCATTGAGAAAACCCTCAAGTGTTCCACCAAATTACTTTCTCTGTTGTTTCATGTGGTCTGCTGTGTTAATACGTTCAAAAGCTTTAACCTCCACTCAAAAAAAAAAAAACAACCCAAAGAACACAGACATTTGACAAAATGGTTATGGTACTTAATAACCACAACAAAAACACACAGTAGAGACTGTACAGAGGCTCATACTGATGACCACCACTAATGTGTAGCATTCACTGTACTCTGGGGAACAACTGGGCTGCTGTTGCCAGAAAAAAAAAGAGATAAAGACGAGATAAGCAATAAAGTGGACATAGCATCAGACCACCGTCAGTGAAATAGTCACCCGATGACTTATGCATACACAAAAGTTAAAAGCTTTGTTAAAGCCAACCATTATTTACATAAACGATTAAGCCACCAACAATTTTCTAGATTCATTAATTGTTTTGTCAGAAATAAGTGTAAAGTGTCCATCCCTGTTTTTCAAAGACAGATTCAAAAAAAGAAGCAAAGATATTCAGTTCAGTTCATATGATAGAAAAGGGAGAAACGTGGGAAATTGTCATAATTTAAGGTGCTAAAAACTGCAATTATCTGCCATTTCTGCATGAAAAGTAACTTTTTCAATGGATTGAAATAGTTGCCCATTATTATTTCTGATGGATTAGCTGATTTATCATTGCACCTTTAACACAGCATCACAATACCTGAGTAAAGAGCATCAAAACACCACCTCTCTAAAAGACAGGGAAAAAGGGTTCTAAAAGCATTTTCAGATCATGTTATTGGCAGATCATGTCCAGAAGTGATCTATGCTCTCAAGTGGTGATTTGCAGACCTGATGGCTGAGCGACAAATCAATCAGCCTCTAAACAACCTAAAGTCAGCGCTGCTATCAAACAAAAATCCACTTAACTAATTTCAACTCACACAACAGCCTAACCGAGACCATTCCCCCTATGGCCTCATTGCAGATTTACCAATTAAAATGATGCACTGCTCATGACAGCAATATATGAATATGAATTGCTGTTTTATGATCCCTTGCAGGCTTGCAGGGAGGCTAAGCATGAGGCTAACAGTTTTGTCACGTGTCTACAGAAAGGTCACACATCTAATGTACATTCAAAGAAGAAGCACCAGAATCACCTCTGGGTCCCTCACCTCATATTTCATGGATGCAGTGAACAGTAATGGAGAGATTCCTAAAGTGCTAATTCAACAGATTCAGAAGTGACATCTTTATACTCATGCAACTCAACCAAGCAAAGCAACCTTGAGGAAAACAGATGCTTTTAATCCCCCAATGGCACAGTAACCTATTACAACCAGAGGAGGTCACTGTGTAGATACCCAGACAGGAGACTGTCAGAGGTGGAGGCAGGGAGTTTTTAACCATTGAAAAAAGAAAACCCCTGAAAATCTCATGTACTGTGTCATCGAGTATTTTCTCCACTTAACATCAAGGTTCAAGTTTTTCAATACTTGATCTTTGGCCTGCACTTTGGTGCAAGATGGGTCCATTCAGGCAACATTCTTGCAGTAAATAGCCCTTCCTGGACCTTTGTGGTGCCTGTAAACGATTAAGACTATAAAGCCTAGGTGCTGCTCAACACATGTCAGGGTGCAGTGTTTCATGGTTAAGCTCTGGGCTTAGCTGATCAAAGCTGTGGCACTCAACGCCACCAGGACTTTGCGGCTCAGGCATCAGTCACACTCCTAATTAACTCAATGTTTCTCTGTTGTCCCCTGTGAAGTTTTTCATGAAAAGAACAACCACTAAGTTTGAGCCTCTCTAACTGCAATAGATTATCCAATGTGTCAGGAAATGAAGCCAAGCCACAAAATGCTTTCTGAATTTTTGAAACCACTTCCTCCTCAATGACATCAGCAAAGGCTGGATGGGAGGAAGAACAACTGGATGTGTGAAGAATGCATTGAAGAATGTATTGTTTGTAAATATATGAGAACAGTATGACTTAAGTGAAAAGTAAACTTAGTTAACAGGACGAGTTGTCAAAAGACCTGGCTTGTATGTTAACTGTTGTTGTTAAATGTGTTTAAGAAATGGAAATTGTATTTCCCCTATTTTTGCCAATTCTGGCAAACAACAATAATTAAAATGTAAACAAAATAGATACTAATTATTGTGTTGCATTACATTTGGCATTAATTTGTCTCTGTCTCTCCATTACAGCAGTACACTTTTGCTAAGACAAGCCTGAGCAGCCCTAAAGCTAGCTGCAAATCAAAGTAAAGTACATGTATGATTCTGCTGAAATTATACCTTCCTGCTAGATATTCAGGATAAAAAAGAACTTATTTCCCTGTTGGTTTTTCAGAACATCTGCATAGCAGCAATGGATAATCTCATCTTCATTGAAACAGTAATGAGTCTTAAATTGAGTACACTTTGTTGCTTTTGAAGCTCAGCAAGAAGAGAAAATGTAACAGAATGACCCATGTCGTTTTCATCACAGAGCTGAGACATTTCCTGCAGTATGTGTTTATTAAGTGGAGGTGTGAACTCTCCCCCTGCGGGTTTTCACAGTTACCTGTGAGGACAGTGGAGGAGAGCCCACAAACCATCCCCCCAGCCCTGGTTGTCCTCCATAACATCCTATCTTGTCAGTCCATTTTTCCCCTTTTTCCATGCCTCAGAGCACCCCAAGTGGGAATATGCCTTTAATGAGTGTTCCCCTTCCCCCTTCCCCAGGGCCCTATTCACCTTGACAAACCAAGCCTCTGGTCTCTCTCCTCATCTGTCGCTCCCTCTTGTCCCTCCCTTCATGTCTGTAAATGTACATTTCATCAACACCCTCTTTGAAAGGTTTAAAATGGTCATCATCTTAAGTAGTTGGATATATGTGTTTTAACTTCGGGGTGATTAAATGAAAACCTTCTTGGCTATTTAAAACTATTTGTCTTTGTTTCACCTCTATTTGTATACTAGGGATTAAGTACACTTAGGCAATTACATGTCTGCTTCTTCGCACAAAATTTAGATATTGCAATTCATTACAATTTCAGGCATGTCCTGCAAGTCCAATATCAGGTTTTGAATAACATGATGAGAATGGCAGGGCCTGAGAAGTTAAACACTAATGCACTTCTCTATATTCATCTGTAGTTGAAATTAGAATATGACAATTCATATTCACAATCTCATTTAAAACAAACACAAACCAAGTGAAACACAAAAGAATCATTGAGTTGACTAGCTAATTTCTTAAAACAGATGTTAACTTGGACAACAAAAGTTTGCACAGGGATTAAACCATACCACCCCCTTTCTATCAACCATCTTAACACTAAACAGATCAAAGCTGTAACCACTCTAAACAAAGGCTAGATAGCCCACAGATGAGTGCCACATGTGAGTGGGGCAACACTGACCACTTAAAGGATTTCTCTCCTTTTTGCCAAGTGTCCAGAACACAAAGATTCAGGTTTAGACAGGTTCAGCTACAAAAGGTATCCCCTGCTTTGAAGCACCCCACAGCTGCTGACAAGCATGTTCTCAACATGGTGGATAGAAGGAGCCTGGGAGCACTGACAATTACATCCAGTGTAAACACATACCCATTACCAGCAAGTATAGTGTAAACACACAGTGGAGCTGTAGAGACCTCTACTGCGACACAAGGTGATCAAATACAAGGATGAAGTGACTGAAACAATCCTGCGTAACCAGCCTAAGCTCACAGTCAAACTCTGCGATCCAGAAAGGTCCAGCCATTGTCAGTACTGTATCCCCTTGCCGCATGTCTGTAAGACATTTATTTTTCCAAGGGTAACAATTACTTAGCAGTTTGACAAGTTTTAGAGAGGTTTCAGTTTAAAGCTACAGCAGCATTTTAAGGCAGATAGGGACCATCATTCCTGGTGTACTATCAAATGTTAAACTGTCTCTCAAAAGCACCCAAAGGTACAAAGAATGTCCATAGAGATAAATGGAGATCCCGTTATGAAAGTGAAATAGTGTACAAAGAATTTTGATGAGCACACATGCAAGAATGTATCTTTTGAAGTTCAAGGAACGGGAACACATCTTTATGGCCGATATTTCAAGCACTCAAAAACACACAATAGAACAATTTAGATTGATGAATAGAAAGGTAAAACTAAAAATATGTACTATAAAAATATAATATTATATACAAATATTTATGTTCTTACACTCGTGATTGTATTGTGTGAGTGTTTTGTTCTACTTTACCAATTAGCAATGCAACATCAGTTATCACATGGAAAAACATAAATATATTCACAACCGTACCTGGGGATCTCTTGCTGGGGCGTAAGGGCATCATATAGGACTGTCGAGGCAGGAGAGGCGAGGATGGAAGAGACATGGACACTCCCTTGGCAAGGCTTAATCTGAAAACATCATCTGGAACATTGGAGGACCCGCTGCCAGGCCCCTGGAGTGGAGGGTTTCCCTCAGGTGGAAATCTTCTTTGGGCACTGTGGCTGTGGACATCCCCTGCTGAGGAGAACAATAAGGTTGTCACAGATTATACAAATATTACTATTACCACAGGTCATAAATAAGGACAGGCAGCAACCCTCCAGAAAAGCTTTAAAGTAGCAATAAACAATATTTTGTTTTACATGGTGTTCCCACTTTGTGTTCCCACAAAGTTTATGCACACACATCTCCCCCCACAGGAGAAGATTGTAAATAGACCTCTTTATTAAAAAAATTTGCACAGATACAAGTCAGTGTAGTCAGGTTTTCAATAAGTAGTCCTGTTTTCACTAAGGTTCTATTGTGGCACAATTTAGTAATCTGACCCAAAGAGATGAGTTATGTTAAACACATTTACAAGGAACAAATTAAGAGAGAAACGGATTTTATCATGATTTTGTTGTTTGTTTAGTTATATGTTATTTACCATAGACAACTCATATCTAATAGCTTATATTTATACATCTGCAAAAGCGGCAAACGCCTTTTGTTTAGATAAATAAAGATGACCATAGTGACCTTGACGCTGACCCAACTGAAACAATGTACCAAACCATTTAGTTTTACTACCATCCTAAGTCTGAATACCAGGAATGTAAAACCTCAGAGGAAACCTTGGCAACCTTTCCTGCAGCAGAAAGTAGATGGGTTTTGACAGGATGCCATTTCTGAGTATATATAAAAACAGACATAGCTATTGAGCAAAAAAGGGTTAAAATCCAAAGTTCTTCAGAAGTGAACACATAAGAGATTTTTTTAAATTACACATTTTAGAATTCCTTAAGTGGGTTTTCACAGATCTCACACAATAACATGGAATTCTACATCCATTTAGTTTCAAGGTTGACTGTTATGCAACCATGTTACATAGGCAGGTGCCACAGGCTTGCAGAGAAATCAGCTTACACAGCAGGGATAATGGTGGATTTCAGCACACAGCACAGTGGTCTCTTACTGAGACTTCCTGTAATGATTTGGAAAAAAAATTAAAATACTGATAGTTTCTCCTGTTTCAATGGAAAAAAGCCATCAAGAAAAACCAATACAGACAACTAAAAGTATGATCCTTCACTTACATGGCATACTCCACTTCATTGTACAATGGTTTATTTAAGCAGTCAATACACCACCAGTTCTTTTTGGTGCTACAGTTGCTGCCCTGTTTGCAAACACTGCTGTATCTGACACGGCCTCTGCTCAATGTTGTGTTATTTGAACAGCCCTGCCTCTAACCAGCATTCACCTGCAGGCTCTTTTATTTTTGCCCGGGGGAAAGTTTACTGTTATCAAACTCTTCTTCGCTAAGGTTAGTGTAAGCCTGCAGGGGTTGATGAAGAGCCTAATAGATGCCAAATATTAACTCACTTTAGGCTCTGCATTCACATAATAAAATTGGCCCATTTGAATTGGCTGACTGATGATATACAGGAGTTAAAAGTTCTATGTGAAATAATATTTGTGTTCTGAAGGGAAATGCATCAGAAACAATGTTTACCACCCCAGAAGTGAAGTGTTTTGCCATCGGCATGGTTTAACAAGGTTTATGCAGGCTCTTTCTGCCAGGCCAGAAAAAAATATGTGAAAGACAAGTCTCTTCATTTGTTGCTAGGTACACAAACAAGCTTCAATGGTAGACATGGGAAAAAAGCAGATGAGACCTGGAACCTTGAAAACAGAGGGCCACATAATATGTATTTAATCCCAGGGTCGTGGGCCATTGAGCATTTTCTCATGCCATCAGGGCACATGAGAAGGACACCCAGTTAGTGGAGTTAATAAAGCTGTGTCATTGACCACTGAGTTAAGATAACAAGCATCTCACTACACACACTGGCTGGCTCTTCCTGATTCAGTACTTGTGTTGCCAAGGACAAAAAATTGTCATCAATTCAATGAATTCACTCACTTACATGCATATTCCTCTAATATGTATCCATAGACTCTTTCACCCTTCCAGAAAATACAGCAATCAAGCACCCCTTATCAACTTGGGTCATCAGTGGTGGACATAATGCTTTTTGGAAGATTACTGGATCAAGGCTGAAGAAAATTATAATATTTAGGTGTTTGGTGGCATTATATGAAATGAAAGATGCAGTTCTCATAGTTTCTGGGGTTTTTTTTTTTTTTTTTTTATCAAATATTGTGTATTAATACTTATTTTAAAACATATTTACTCAAACATGTCAGTTTTACTACACTGATATTAACAAAGTCAGAGATAGGTTTGAATCAACAGTGAGAAGAAACATTGCATCTGTGTCACTGTCTGATCATAATTGTTTCCAGCTGCTGCATCGACCTAAGTTTGCAAAGTTATAGTTCATTTAAACTTCTCAGGAGTACATTTGTTTCATGAACCACCATAGCTGCCAACAACTGTTCAGCTCCTTGATGAGTAACCTCTAAAACACAAGGATTATTTCTAGTGTAGGAGTGGACAAGACATCCACATTTCCTGCTACCTCTCATCTCTACTAAAGTCTGGGTAAAAGCATAATTGTTGTTCCTCAACACCACCATGTAATGATAATTACATACAATAAGAATTAAAACGTAAAAAAAACTGTTGAGATGGTGTGCAGTACAATCCAGATGTCCAGAAATCTGGTGGCTTGCACTGTAAACCAGCAGATTTCTGTTAGGCAGTCACTGTGCACTACATTTAATCATATGTGCTTGCAGGGCAGCTATACTTCTCTTTCTGCTGTTAAACTTACATTCAGGACAAGATATTTCCTACATTTTCTGTATCACCTACTGTTTTCCTCAGAGCAATGGCTCCCCACAGTCTCAACGGATGAGTTCACTCAAAGCTTGCAAATGACTTAACCTGGCTACTAGTTTGCTCATTGGACTCCAAGCGCTAGATGGAAAAAACAGGTTGTGCTTCACTGAGAACCAAACCTGAATGGAAAGACCACTCTAGCCATGGAGCCGGCAATGGCAAAGTCATCTATTATGCGGCATCAAAGTTGCCCACTCATCATGCCCACAAATTAAAAATGTATGAATTATCAACCTCAAGATAACATGTAATACCTAACTAATAATAAAGACCATACGTCAGCAGAGCCAGCTAAATCACAACTGCAGATGTGGTGAACCACAGTAATGACAATTAGCTTTGGTTCTGCTCTCAGTACTGTGCTGCTTGGGAAGACTTCAACAGATTAGCCCTGACGCCTGTCTGCAACCAGAGCTTTGTAGAAATCACTGAAGACTACAAGAGGCAAGCTACTATTAGCATCCTGCTTTTCTCCTCAGGGAAATGAGTGTTGTTGAGCTGCTGGGCTAATCAGAAACAGAGAGCCATTTTCTTCAAGCCTCCGCCTCGCCGCGGGGGACACAAAGCTGTTCTGTGTTTTGAAAGGCTTCTAAACAAAAAAGAATGCCAGAGACAGGAAGCGGAAAGGTTGCAATGACACCTCCACATGCCTTCATTCATGGAAAAACCTTTGACTGACCCAAAGGTCAGTTAGTGAGGGCCAGGCCCGGCCGTCACCCTGACCTGAGTGGGACCTACTGCATCCACATTAATACTGACACTTTTAAGGGTCCTTAGGGAAGGGTCTTATGTGGATATGAGGCAGGGAATTTTATCAGGTGTGTCACGTTGGCACCGTCTAATCTCGGATAACCTGACATTTAACAAATCCAATTTAAGTTAGTATAATTGATAATATTTGTAATTCTGTGGTGGGTGTGATGCATTTTGCAGTGTGACCCAGATGTCCTTATGCAGAAGAAACACTATACCACCATCCTTATTTTTACAAAACCAGCAGTATCCAAAGGCCGCACTGGGTAACTGTGAAAGCTGCCAGCGGCTTGTTCACTTGCTGCACTCACAGCAGGTCGTGGCTGATACAGGTTTCAGCCATATTGCATGCTAAAGAGATTATGACAAAGTTGTAATTTTGGTAGTTGGTTCTGAAAACAAGAGGCGCCACATAAAAGCTGGCCATCCAAGTGCTGGTGAATAGGCTGCAGTGTGTCATGGTGACTGCTCTGCCATCTGACCGACACTTTATAACGCAGAGGGACACAAGGACTGAAACTCGCCAGGGCTATTTCAGTTTCTTTCCTAAACCCTGGTCGGGGCAAGGCCTGCAATTTCAGCCCTTGCTGTGGTCAAGGAAATCAACCCTTTCTAATTATATAGTGCTGCCCTAAGATGATGTAAAAATGATTACAGTCCCTTGCATGCTCTTTCCTCCTCATCAAAGTGAAGGGCCAGAACCCATGAGGACAAGCCCAACCCTTAAAACGGCTCAATATTATTTCAAGTCATTGATTTAGAAAAATAAACATTAAAGTACAACCAATTTTTTGAGCAGGTCAACGTGAGTCAATCTTAAATGCTTATTCCAACCAATGTTCCATCTCACTGGATCTGCAGTAATGCTATAAAGACGGCAACACTGTACTTTCTATGAAAGTAACATAAAAAGGAAATTAAATATCTTACCTGGCTGAATGATGATGAAGGTATAATTATTGCACTCCTTTGCATTCAGATTACAATATATAGTGAACTGTTCTCCTATAGAGCTTTTACCACATCAACTTAACTGATTTAAAACCCAGTTCTTTCAAATGCATGTCCCAAGCATTGCTTTTGTCCTAGCTAGCATGCAAGGCACTGTTAATGTTGAATGCTAAATGCTTTCAAATGTTTTTCAAGGGTTTTAATCTTGAGGGTGTCTTTCAAGTAAATCTGTGCAATGGAATGTGATATGTCACTCCTAGTGAAGGAATAAATCCCCCCCTGAAAGGCACAGACCTTCTCTTTTGTCAAACAGAGGCCTGAACTGTCCAATAAAATTATAAAATGTTATGGTTAGCAATATGGGTATATGACAGACAGACTAATAAAAAAAATACTGTGTATAAATGAAACAGATGCACATTACAAAATAGCAAGTTGGTCATTACCAGAACTGTATGTGGCACTTCATTGTTTTCTAAATGTGTGTATTGTGCCTAGCGTCAAGGAGTACAAGCTGACAAGTTCACACCTAACTCTTAAGCCATGTTTATACTATGTGCGTGACACAGCGGCACAGGTCTACACAGATGGCGGAGGCATTTATGCTCATTGAAATATTCTCTAACGAGCCAACAACTTTTACTTAAAGAACACCATGGACTTAATATGTGATTCATAATGCCCATGAGAAATTGTAATTAAATGAAAAGCCAAATTGCATGAATATTCATGAGCATATTTCACGCCTTAATGCAATCTGTGTAAAGTAAGTAGTCAAATATAAAGAGCAACAAATGTATTATAAGAAAACAAAGCAAAATATTTAAAAGGAAACCCTGTTTATAAGGCAATTAAAAAAAGTATAATGGTGTAAATAATTCAATTATATAACAAGGGTTATGTACATCTGATGTGTGCCTTTCATAAAAGACTAATAAAAGGTTAATTTCTGTCACTGCTAGCAGGGACTTCAGTGCTTCGCTGCTTAACTATGTCAAAACACAGAATAACACCAAATAACTGCCAGAGTTGAGTTTCGTTTTTTTCCTCATAGGGTACTATAAGGAAAACGCTTTCACACTCAGATCTGTCTCTCTCTTGGGGGAGTCAGTTGAATGACATGTAAATGCCAATAGAATAACATCAATTTTCACAAAAAAGTTGTAACAAAAGTTGGACAATGGTGGCCTGTGTCCAAAACCTAGAGGAGTGAGGGGTAGGAGGGTTAGCTGACGCACATTGACCTTTTGACCCACATTACTGCGTCTGTCTGAATGGGAAGTCAGATTCCAAACTGCACGACTATGTAAGACTATGTACTGTTGCAAAGTCTCAAAAATCATGATATATGCCAAAGGCAGGCTAATTGAATTGGCAGAGAGGAACAGTGCTGCTTCTGTTGTTTGTCCACTGCCTGTAGCATCCAATGCAAACCACTTGGCTTGCCACTAAGAATTACAGAGCAAGCTATGTTCCCAAAAGTTTGTTAAACTAGAAAACTCTATTTAGACAAAATGATCTATGAGACTACTCCCCATTCTCTGCATAAGCATATACTGTACACACACAAACACGTGCACATACACAAATACTCCATTAGCTTCTCACTAGTTAATTTTGCGGACCACAGAGAAAATGAAGAAAGGCTATAATTAATGCAGATTCTTTCAGTCGACACACAAAGCACGATGACCATAGGACAATCCACCAAAGGGGGGAATTCTCCCGCTAGAGTGAGTGCCAATGTGGATACCCTGTGTACTTCCGAGACCAGGGTGACAGTCTCACAAAAGCTGTCATGGTTAACACACAGCAACCCACAGAGAGGAGAGAGAGCCAGACAACAAGGAATACAGCATGGGGGAGGGCATTCAGTACAAGTTGTCTATGATGATGAAGGACAAATTAGATCTTATATGTTAATGAGATGCAAATAAGTCTGGTTCAAAATTCACTAAATCATGTTAGAAATTAAAAAAGAATACACATTTATATTAATCAAAGCCATACAAATGTCTGTGAAAGAGCCATCAGTGTTTTTCCCATGAGGTCTTTCTAATTGTAGACCACTTTACTCAGTCAGCAGTAGCCATAGGAACAGTCAAAATACTGTATAAGGCAGCCTGACAAAAGGCTGTAAAACACACAATGATGTCAGTGATTAATAATAAAGCAAACTGGGCGTGATAGCTCTCTTACAACACATTTGTCACGCTTTTTGTCTGCAATTGTATAACTTACACATCATTGTCCGCCTAGCTTAATTTCTAGTGCAGAATTCGTACTTGGGGAACAAAAGGCAAACAATGTGGCATCTTTTCCTTGCGGCGTTTAATTGTCTTTTCTTTTAACTCTTGTTTATAGTATGTTAAGTAAATTAACAGACTGTGCCACGTCTCGCCTGTGGGCATATTTTCTAGCATGAAATGTCAATTTTGTCTGCAACAATCTCATTCCATTCCATTCCATTCCAACTCTTGAAACTGTCCAGAGCAACTTTCATACTGTTTTCAAAGGATTACTCATCTATGCTGGTGGCCCCTGAGGAGAGAAAACAACTCTGACGGGGTCTTTAGTTTTAGCTTGTCAGAAACAGGAACAGCTCCTGCAGCTCTGAAACACTCAACTCAAATTCATATGCACTTGATAATGAGAACAAATTAGCTGCTTTATGCAAAAGCTAAGATGCTGCAGGCAAAGCAAGACTGCAGAATGTTTTGAATCCAAAGCCTCTGTCTGTCTCTCTCTTCCCCTCTGATGAACACTCGGCAGTGGCCTGAGCTCTGGAATGCCTTCCCACCGGCCCCAGGGGGAAAGAGACTGACAGGGAGGGGTATGTGTGTGTCTTGGGGAGAAGAAGTTGAAGAGGAGGAGGAGGAGGAGGAGGAGGAGGAGGAGGGAAGCACTGGGCAGGCACCATGACATTTCCCATTCCTCTTCATAAATCGCCAATTTAAGTGGGTATGGGGAAAAAGTATAGGCCAGATCCTATATTTGCCATATTTTATTTCAAGCTTTGTGACAGGGAAGCAGTAAGAAGGCCAATGAGGGGTCTGTCAGAGAAGAAATACTGTACACTATATCATAGTACAAAAGTCGAGTGAAGCCGATTTTAATTAGACAGTTCTTGCAGAGTAAGAAGATGTTACTACGCATATCAATGAACCATTGCTACCTGAAAATAATCTAAGCAGGTGTTCTTTAATCGTATACAGCAAACGCACTAACCAATGATGCAACACATAACATCCTACAAAGGCTTGGAACCTAGAGTATATTGATGGTGAGATCTTGTAGAGCTATTATGTGTGTGTTCACGCCATCAATCAGCCTCAAGGTTGCTTCTGTCTACAGTGTCCTCAAAGTCAAACAATGCAGGAAGAGCATTACTGTATTTCTACCACTGAAATGCAGCAATGAAACACGTAGAGTGCTGCAAGATAGAAACTTGAAATTAAAGAAAATAATTGTGTTGCTAAGTAGGATTTGACAGTATCAAGATACTATGTGATACTGGTGTATTTACAAATCCCCATGAAATGATTTCTAATACCATAAAAAACACAGTTTAAGGTAAGATGCTATATGTAGGCGATGCATTGTAGTGCATGGCACCTGCTAACAGAGGGCAGTCTTTACTGGCAGAACAGGCTGTAATTATATAATTTTTCCAACCCCATTTAGATCAAACCAAGGAAACTTCCATATGAACAATGCCTCAATGATTCATTTATTGTTTACTGGCAATGTTAGTTAGCTAGTTTGTCCAACTTTGGCCCATTTTCAATAACCAGTAGAGCGTAAAGCTAGCTAACTAATTGATAGCTTGCAAATCTCTCCATGCTCTTATGTCACACTGTTTACAGAAAATAATCTGAAAGCAGTCACTCATCTTGCCAAAGCAAAAGATTTTTTCGCTCTCACAAGAGTGTGCAGATAAAGCATTACATAGTTACATTTTAGTCATTCAGGCTGGCTAGTTTGCTAGCTGGCTTGCAAATTCAAGAATGTTTTTCATGCTGCATTGGATCGCATAAAGCACCAGGCTCAGTTAACCTACAGCTTGCACTACAGTGACACACAGAGGATTTAAAATCTGATCAGTTTTCCAACTAGGATTTAGATTTAAACCAAACAGAAATTGCATTACTCAGCTTATTGCTCATCAAACGCACAGCATGGTAGGATAATTTAGACAATGTCATACATGCTATAATGACCTCTACCACTAGCAGCTCAGTTTTAATGCGTTTTTTAGTTTGCATTAATACAATAATTTAAAAATACATTACGGTAAAAAGGTTATGAAAAATAAACACCACCCTCTTATAATAGCTAGGCTAGCCACACTATTTTATAGATTTGTAGACAGTTTGCAAATTGTAGACAAAGGACAATAGCATCCATCACACAAATGCAAATGCTTGATCATCCATGAAAATCTAAATGAACCGAGTGCCCATGTTGAATTGCCAAAGGCCTGACCTTGTTTCATCAGAGATTTTGAATAAATTAGGGCAGATCCAATGTTGACGGTCCTGGCTGGAGAGTTATTGATATTCATACGAGCAGTATTGTGTGTGAGGTCCCAGTATGAATGTCTCTCCACAGGCCTCCTCAGTACCAGACTCGGGGCAAGTGGGGCACAGTGTTCACTCCCACACTGCAGAGAAAATACACCCTCTCACCTTCTATCTATTCTTGTCCAACACATCTAATCATAATCAGAGCTGTTCTTTAACATTATCTTACAGTGTTAAAAACACTGGGCATGCGTTTTTACATTTAATACATGTCCAACTGTACACCTATAACAATATTTTTTTCTGCATTCATAATTCTGTTGTATTTTTTTTCTCTGAAGTAGTATCTGGGATCAACGATCTAGGCATTGGTTGATTCATTAATAAATAACAAATTCTTGATTTGAAAGAAACCTGCTACATGGTTTCTTTTCATGGTTGCTCATTTGCATCTGCAATGCAGCTTCCTCAGTGAAACCATAAACCGCCTCACACAGGTTTTACATGGGGTTAATCACATCAGTGTCCTTTACAAACAGCTGGTACAGTCTAAGTGAAGGACGGATGGATGATGGATGACTGAGCACACTTGTCTATCCTATGATCAATCATTTTAACATGGCAAACACAGCTCTGGGGCCAGAGTGCTCCACAGTGGAGAATGCTGCCAGATGAGAAGTGTTTTTCAGATGTCACACATTCTCAGATTAAGCTCAACTCTGGAGTGTTCCACTTCCAACTTTTGACATCCTATCGGTTAACAATATGGATAAAGCATTTCTGAGACAAAAGCGGAATTTATTTCTAGGCAATGTGGTCTGGACTCCTATGTTGCCATGGAGATGTGGTTTAACAACAGATTTGGATTGCCATTAGCACAGATCATTAGGCAGAGCTTCTGCTGGGGCCAGGTGAGGTCATGAGAACACCACTAACCCCTGGACAACAGCCTGTTCAGCAACGTTAAATGGACGAGGATGTGGCACAAAGGCTGTCCAATCCTTAGACAGAGCCTAATCCCATAAACAAACAAGGACCAGGGAAAATCTTGCAGCTTTGTACCATCTTTGAAGATCTTTGTTAATGGTGAATCCATGTGAATTTCGCATCAATCACATTCGCCTCATTTCATGCACTGAAAGGGTTGATAGAAACTTCTTTTTTCAACCGTCTGCAAATGGATGTTATCCTGATTTGTTAATTTCATGATTATTATTGTAAGAAAAGTTAATTACCCCTTGACACAACTCCAGCAGATTGCAGTCCATTTTCTTGCCTTCCCTTACCAATTTTATTAGGCATTATTAAGCTTCCTCAAAAGACTTTTCAATTGAGAGTGATCTTGAAATGCCACCTTTAAAATAAAAGAGATATAAATGTGAGGGAGCACTCTATGCAAACTGCCTCACTTTGCAATAAGGACTTTTCCATTTTCCTTTGAGGCTGGGCACAAAGAAACTGAGGTCATTAGTTCAGCCTGTCTCAAGCCCTCCTGTGCTAGGGATGGCAAGACATTCATCTGCAGGCACAATTACAAAAAAGGAGTCTGTGTGCTCACAAATGCAGAACAGAGTAGTGCAGAGCAGAAAAGGATAGAAAGGGGCCCCGAAGCCCTAGACTGAACAGAGGTCCCCACAGACACCCACACACACTTTTCTGAGAGTCAGACACTGTGACAGCATGTGTTGGTGTCTGCATGGTGAAATGGCAATTGATGAGAAAAACACAATCCTTAGATTTCTTGGAAAAATATCAAAGTTAACTACACAGAAACTAGCACTTTGTACATCCTTTGGGTGACAGTGTCATCTTCTGCATATAAAGGAACACTTTTAGTGCTCATTTAAATCACAGACAAAGGATGCTAAAAGGTATGAAAGCGAAATGGAAAATCAGACAGCAGGAATGTGTCTGCCCAGGCAGGTCACGCTGTAATTAGAAAAACCAGTGGCCTGTTGACCTCCCCAGCCAATGAACTGCCATGACGGCCACTATCACCCCTTCAAAGACTATCTGAAAACACCCTGGCATGTTAACAGATAAACAGTTTTTCCTCCTCTTTGAAGTAGTAAAAGAAACTATTTGGCCACGAATGAGGGTTGGAATGAGAGGGGGACTGTGACTGGTGTGTTGCTGTGCTGTAGATGACATCACCCCCTGCTTCCATCAGATCCTCATGTATTTGTTTGGCTTCTTGTCCGTTGCTGTGCAAACACTTCCAAGGTCACAGGCACCATCGATGCTCAGGATATGAGAGCCAAATCAGGGTAATGGAGAGTTGTCACTGGCGGCTACAACAGAGAGTGGGCCTCTGGAGTCCATGAAAGCATTTCTTCAAATTTCTCCACTAGGTAGAGCAGTGCCAGACTTAAGAATTAGCTCTCCTATACATGTACTACATTGGTTTTTAAGGCATCACAAAACAATCAAATGTAGACTATAACTCAATAACTCAATTCTAATTTCAACAACCAAAATGAAAGTGCTCAGGTCTGGAGATATGCCCAGTTATTTCAATCAGCTAAAAACAGTTGATCAACCAAACACTTTCTTCTTACAAGGCAAGCGACCTAGATGAAAAAAATAATGAAAAAAAAAAGAGCTCTAACTCTAAAAACAGAATATTTTTACAGTCAGTGTGATAGATGTTCATTGCTCTTTGCGATCATTCGTGAGACAGATAAATCACATGCTGCTTATTGGTTCGGGCACATTAACCAAAAACAACAAAAGTAAGACTGTTCAAAAGAACAAGACTATGATATTAGGCTGAATAATGAAACGTAAAATTAAATAAAATAATGATTCAGTTTCACATTCAGGCCGATGATTATGTGATGCTGCCTTCCAGAGGAACTTGCAGGTCATATTTTTGACTTGTGACTTTGATTGGGTCTTTTCGTTCAAGTGGTTAAAGCATACTTCTTATGTCACTGGCAACACAAATTGATACTGCCTTAGTTCTTTTACAACAACATTTTGTGTTTTCCGATGTTATTTCCAAGGATGGAACACATTAAGCGAAAGCATTATGTTTTTTGCATTGAATGTGACCACAAAAGGATGAGCTTTTTCTTTGAAAGTATTAAGTCATGTGAAAGATAAATGCAGCCCGGACCTAATGTTTGTTGTTAGAGTCTCTGCAAACAGAAAATAGTGAGACTGGCTGACCAGGTTCACTGCTCCCACCCC
>JAOWBC010000002.1:12082868-12148695 GCA_028566105.1 Hypoplectrus providencianus | reverse complement strand
CACCCCCCGAGAGCCCTTATTTTGCTTTCAGACAGAAATACAGGGAGTGCCTAATGTGGATACACCTGAGGTTTGTGGGCATATATGTGTGCAAGTGTGTGTGTTTGTGTGTACGTGCGTGTGTTTGTACATGAATGTGTGTGTAAGTGAAAGATGTGGTTTTGAGCTACGCCCTGCTAATCGTTGCCTGCTGGCTGCGCAGTGCTTTGATAGCCGCGTAGGTCTGTGCACTCAATGGTCTCCTTTGTAGATCAGGTGCATTCTTTTCTCCACCATCTTAAGTCCTACCTGGCTGTCTGGACATGGAAATCTAGACAAACATGACTGGGAGCAAAAATAGCAAACATGGGCCAAAGCCTTTACAAAATTGTCAGCACAGTTTTTATTGAATTAAAGTTACAAGAAGGGCCAAGGGTGGTTATCTAGATATAACCCTAGAGGTGTTTTGAGTAATTTGAAGCTCTATTTGTCACATAATACTTAGATGAAAAGTTCAAGTTTGAAACTAAAAGCAAACTGTAGCTTCATAGATGCATGCGTTTTTCAGTACTTAGTGTTTTCCAAAAGGAAAACCATGAGCTGATGATAAAGAGGCCAGTGGTTCTGGTCTGAGCACTAGTTATTATGGTTAATCAAAGGATGTTAATATGTATCTTGAGGTTGCTTGCCTCTCTTGCTGTCTCTGTTGCAATCCATGTGTGTGGTTGTGTGTGTGTTTGTGTGTGTATGCATGTGTGTGGCATGATGTGGAGTATGTCTTCCTGTCCTGAACAGGTCACATACTGTATGTAATCTGTGGTCTAGACATCCTGTGGCTGACTGTGTGCATCGTGTTTGTCTGTCTGTCTGTCTTGGTTTAGCACTCACAACTTTTAATTTTGTAAAACCAAATTAATAAGGACTGTATGTCAATCTCTTTTTCAATGCCTTATAAATCAAGATAGTTACGTACATGAGCACTGCCTGTCACACTGTCTACACATAGCTTTACCCTTGATAGTTTTGTTGAGCCTTCACCTGTACTAAGCCATACATTCCTAATGCACCTGGATGACATATTGGTGTGGTTTTTCTAAAAAAAAAGAAAATGTTCAAAACTTCCACCCACAGGGGAAGAACATCAAAAGGGAGTTTTCTTTAAGTTCCCTTACAAGCCACAGGACAAGGAGGGAACGTGTCTTAAAATGGCTGCGGTAGATATGGCTAGAGAGGAGGCTGCCTGCCACCCAGCTGTTCACGGAGAAGAACCAGGCGAACTTAGGCTGTTTGACACTAGAACCTGTGGGTACACTCTGTCCTGAAGAGCGTTTGTTAATGTCTGAGGGAATGGTTGGCCACTCTGTATTAGTCAGCAGGAGAATCTACTGCGATCCTTAACCCAGTTCAGTGTCTTTTTTAACCCAACATCATGAGATGTTGGAAAACAGTCTTAAAAACAGAGTTCTTAAAAAGACTTATACTGATATAAGTAGCATGAAGCATATTCTTATATATCATCTTACTGACAAAGTGGGTGGTGCACATTTGGGAGACTGGGTGACAGAAAATTGTAGGGCAAAAGCAAGCCAGTTGAGTGTTTTAGTATTTAAATGATGCTGCTGTCCTAAATGAACAGCCTGTGGTTAATTCTGACTCATTTATGAACAAAGATCAAACATTTCCATTTCTGAGCAACAATTCCTGGACAAAAAAAGGTTGGTGGAAAAAGCTGGGTTAGCTGCATTGAGTCTCAAAAGCCTGCTTCCCTGAGACAAAACTTTGTTTACAATTTCATATTTGTATTTGTTTTTGACAAACAACTGTCCATCAAAAGCTCTTTTTGTGTGAACAAATAACTGCCCAACCACCTGTGGTTATTGTTTATTGAGTGTTGCTTTCCCATAACAAAATTCCATGTGTTTAACCCCTGAGGGCAGCTGAAAGAGAAAGAGAGAATACAGAAAACAGCGAAGGAATCTCAGCAATGTCAGCTGTAACATTTAACTGTATCAGCACAGAGAGGTAATACACAGTTTAGAAAACAGAAGAGAGATTACAGAATTTTGCATTGTCAGCTTTGCAACTTAACAATAAACAACGAAACAACAGCAGTAAGCACTGCTCAAAAAATATTTTAGCTTCATAACACCTCACTGACCAGCTGAATAAAACAAGGGAACTATTTAGTGCAGGCTTATTGAGTTCATCCCCTGAAGGACATTCAGAATGCTGTTTTAACAAATTCACCGTTTAAATTATGGTTGCAACTATGTATAATTTGAAACCCAAATTTAAAAAAGTAACATATATGGAAGTCACCCCCTTTGGGAGCCAGCTTCAAGTGGCCAGTCAAGAAACGTCACTTTTCCAGCTCCAGAGGCTGCCATATAGTTTGACCGAATGCTATCATCGCTGTGGTGCGTAACATTTAAAAAATTTCAAAACAAAACTATATCCTGTTAGGCAACCAATTTGCTGGGGTCTGACCCCTGGTTACAAGTCGCTGTTCCATGTCAAAACACCCAAGAAACTCACAGAAACTGCAGAGACAGCATGTACCAGTCACCACCACAGCTGAGGCAACAGGGCGCAGTGTTTAATGGTCTCTTTCTCTAACACACACACTCACACACACTCACATACAAAAACACACACCATTAATATGTGTATGGGTCCTCTACATGATGAACATTTCCCTTATCTTTGACTTTTATCTTTCTGAAATCTAAATGAGTTTCTCCTAATCAAAAACTGCCTCGTTAAAAATGGCATTAAAGACCAAAAAAATCTGCATGGCAGCAAACCAGGAACACATTCTTGTGGAGACTTATCCTCCATTTCTCATTATATTTCTTTGTATGAAACACCCCCTGATGTGAGAGACTTTGATGATTATGATAATGATGATAAAGTAGCTACATGTTCACTCTTCTGCTGTAAGCCATGTGCCATAAAAAGGGGACTTAGGTGCAGACGCAGTCCCGCAGAGAATCCTGCAACAAGGTAAATAAAACTGCCAGCTTAAGAAATCCACTTAAGTCCCTCAAATTTCCACCTTCAATTCACTAACTTTCACTTACTGCCAAATCTCACATCAATCTTTTTCATGGCTGTCAGTATTCCATATGCCATATAGGTAACATGCAGGTCAACAACAGGACTGCTGCCTCCTGTCCAGCCAGGTGCATGATTGTCTCAGCAATGCCAAACAAACTAGGAAGAAGCCCCCCAACTGGTGGTTGACAATCTGTTTGTGTGTACATGGCTTGTGTGTGTTGGGGGCTGGGGAAATAAACAGCTGAAACCGTTATCAGCCTCAAAGAGTGCATGGCAATGCATGCTAGTGTGATTAACACTGCGTCACCCACAACAGACAGACAACTGTCTCGCAGCTGCCCCAAGCGGCCAAGCTCATCGAGTGGTAATCCCAAGTTGGGGGGCCTTCAGACGCATTACCCAACACACACAATCACACACAGTCACACACAGTCACCCACAGCAATTAAAGCTGAGTCAAAGATACTGTTTCTGTTTACATCATGAACAGATACTGAAAAACTCCCAGAACAGAAGCAGAGTAAGAAGAACAGAGAGAGGCCTCTTTGAGGTAAAAAAAAAAAAAAAAAGAAAAAAGAGAGAGAGAGAGAGTGAGAGAGAGAGAGGAAGAAAACAGAAAAAAACAGAACAAAATATTAACTTGTGGTCGAGTGTTTTAAATATATCAAAGAGAGTTGGTACAGCTTTGAGTTTAACTTAATATACAGTGCTTGTTTGGCCTGAAATCAAATTTTGTCGATATTCAATCCCATTGATGACATGTCACATAATTGATGACATGTGCGCCTGTATTCATGTATTCTGACATTGGTCTGAAAGGCAACATTCAGTACCTTGTTTTTTTTAAGCTGTTACAACAGTCAAATAAAGCAGTTTTCTCCTGTTATCTCGGGACATTGTCTGAGGATCAGGTATACATTCACAGAAACTTGCCTAATCACAACTTGCCAAGATTTAGTACTAAAACAATTCTCCCCACAAGCTGTTTGCTTTGTAAAGAACTCCAAACGAGACACTGCTGTGACTTAATCGGAAGTCATATGTGAAACACTCAGTAAAATCTGAGGGGTCTACATCCTCAAAGAGAACACCAATTAAAACTCTGTTTGGTTCTTTACAACATAATCATCTTCTCGTGCCTTCAGGCCCCAAATCTAATAACTCCAGCGAGGCCTACTTGCAATTTAACCTCTCTAAAAAATGTTGACATCAAAGGCAGGAGGCCACAGCAAACTGGCATCACACTTCCGGAGCAGCAACCATTAAATAAGAAGAAGAAAAAAAAAGACTAGGGTTAGGATTCAAAGGGCCGATTTCAACCAGATTCCTTGCAGACTGCCTGTAGAAGAGGCCAGCAAGAAGGAAGAAGAAGAGAAAGGACCTAGGAGGAGCACATGATGGAGAGACTAAATTAGCAAACTGTGTGTTTTTGTGGTCTTGGCAATGGGGAGATCCCAGAGGAGGGCTAATGACTGTAGTGGTATCTGGCATAGGGGCCAAGTTTCCTTGACTGCTTTAAAGTTGCCTCCAGTCCATAGCCACCATGTCATGAGCAACATATGCTGAGCGATCTTGCAATTATACCATTATCAAGGTCCTTTCCTCCCACAGATTTCCATTATATGTTGCTGTCCAGATTTTACAGGGACTTTGTACTTCTGGTCCTTAAGAAGGAAGAAAGTCATAACAATCTGGCCTATACAAATGCAGAACTGTGGGTTGACTAATTCACACAATTATCATTCATCTGCAAAAAAAAACAACAACTAACAGGCATGTGAGGAAAAACAAAACTCAATATCAACATTCAGGCATAAACCTGTATCGACCAAATCCTTGGCGATATTTCAATTTATAAAAATTGCAAAAACATGTGCATAAAACAGAGTTAAGGACAAAACTCCATAGCAGCAGCCATTTACTTTCAAAACAACAATCTTTCCAAAAACCTTTTGGGATCAAAATGAAATCTTTATTCAAATCTCGCAGAAGGTGCAGTGAATATTTTATATCCATGATGGTACAAGCTTGTCTCAGAGACCATTAACTATACTGCAGTGTGCCCAATTTGATTAACATGGCCTTCCCAACAGGCCCTCTCTGTTACAAATCTCATTTCAGATCCCAGGAAGGACCTGAATTTACAAACAAATTCTCCTCTTCAAGGACGAGTAAACACAGGGTGGCAAAGTATACTACTTGACATGTTTGATACAGTTCACTATTTGTAATGAAGGAAACATTTGCTTTCTGGCTGATAAATATAACCAACTGAAGCAGTTCATATGGAAACTAATACAATTTAAAACTCATCAAAAATCTTAATCAAGATCATTTAGGGAACATAATAAAGATCGTTTGGGAATAAGTCTTATTTATTACAAGCTATTACGGTGATTTGCAAACAGTCACACAAGCAATTTTCATTGAGTCTGACCTTCCAAAAAAAATCCTAAAACCTGAAAATAAAAAGACATGCAGTCGAAATTTGTGTGGGGTAAAGTGAGTACTGCTAGCTGTTGTATTTCTTTGACCTCTCATCTGTCCTAAGAGCCCTAAACAACAGAGAGGAGTGATCACATTTTATTGTCCCAGCATGAGAATGGGAGACAGAGCTGCTTTAGCTTGATGGATGGGGTCCAACTGCGAGAGTGAGGCTGGGATAAAAGAGCCGTATCCCGCCATAAAACTCTGCTGCTCCCAGCCTTCACGTACACAGAACCTCCTAAAGTCTACATGTGTGGGCGTGTGTCTGGCTAACAGGGAAGCTATGTTATCAGAGTGATTCATACATGTTAGACAGGTTGCAACAACTTGATATAAAACAATTCATACAGGCCCACAATACTCAATTGTTCCTTTGTGCTCTATTGGAGAGCGGTGAGGGTGACTAGAGTCACTAGACTAGACTTTTCCCTTTAATTTTAGCTGTGACTGTTGACAGAAACAATCACGTCAGACAAGAAAAAGAAAAAAAAGAAAAAGCAGATTTATGAGACATGTTGTATACAGTGACTGTTTGATCCCGACTGCTTGCTTAAACCCATCCTGAGGGGGCAAATCAAGTCCAGGCTGGTAGATGCAGTGTTAGCATAAATGGTCATAAGCTACAGACAGATCATTGGAGGGGGGCTGTTTTATGAACAAGTGCCTAGTCGACAATGTATTGCTGAGTGTGACTCTTGTTGAGTCATGTTGGAAAATACTACAGATTCCCAAAAGGAAAACAAAACATCTGTTCAGACGTAATGGTCAAGGTGCCGCTACAGTCAAAATTAAATTAGAAAAAGATGGAAGGTATCCTGTGCTGACCTGACAGTTTTAGACTTGGGCTGGTATTGGGCGACTGTGTGCCTACATAGTGGATATTGGCTCTTCACCACTCCTTCAGGTCCTTGCTATTACAGCAAGAGACTCACTCACAGATGTAGCATACTGGGCCTTTTGCTGCCCCCAGTATACACTAATACAAATGCCTCAGTCAAAGTCCACTGACATTATTGTGATAGTGCCACTGACAATCATGTATAAATCAGGCAATTAAGTGATTTTCTTTTTAAGCTTTACACCATGAATACCATTTCGTACTAAATAAATAAAAACTGCATACAAGTTATCCACTGGCGTCATTTGTTTTCATGAAACTTGATGGAGGGATTACGCATGGATAAAAGAACATCAGAGTTAAACTTTGGAGCGGATTAGAATAACGGGATGGATACACAATTTTTTTTTTCATTTTTGTCAACACTGCAAAACCTGCCCTCTCCGAGTGCCCTTCTAGTAGAGACATTTTATTTTGTTTTTATTTAGTATTTAGTTATTTTGCTCAACTAATTTGACCCATTATAATTTAATATATTCCTTGTGTTCAAACAGTTTTTCCATCTCTTACTATGGGTGTTTAAATATGAGTCAATCACGGAAACCACACACCTTAAAGAAAATGTGTCACATAAAGAGTGGTAAGGCTAAATTATGTGCTATATATATTTTGTCAATTGCTCTGGATGATGGTTTAGAGGACAGTTGCCAAGTGCCCACTTAAGATTAAGCATGACTTTTATGCTTTCATCTCAACCTTCTCTTTAGTTTTATCTGACTCATTTCAGCTTTCACATTTAGAATTTTTACAAAGAAAGGGTATCCATGAAAGTTCCATATTCAGAATTTAATTTCTAAGCACTGGAAGTAATCAGAGGTGTACATCTGCCTCTGATGTTTGTGGCTAGCCTTCGGTGTATGAGGCATTCGTTCCATGAGTCCTAGCTTGCTTTTTTCCCTCCTAATCTTCCACATACCTGAATCCTTCCTGTTCCCCTTGCCTCCATCTCTGTTCTTCTTCAGCACTGCCTTAAACATGGCAAGATTCCTGGAAGTCTCTCTGTAGGGGCCCTGGGAGAAAAGAAAACAAAAAAATAGCTCACAGCCCTGACAAGACAACAGAAATGTATCTATTATCACCTTTCCAACACCATGAAAAACATCCAGCTACAGGTATATTTGTATTCATTGGATTAAACAGAGACAGTTTCCCTTATTCACCTGCCAATAAGGAAACTATTCAAACACCTGCATATCCAAGGATTTTTTTTTCCCCAGAACTAACCAAACGAAACAAAATGTGTCCTCCAAAACCTAACATAGCAATGGAAAAACAGTGTATATCCGCATTTCATACTGCTTAGCTGGCACCCTTCTGGGAGTTTTCCCACAGCACTCCCAATCCTGCAGGTCATCAGTGGAGGGGCACATGGAAAGAATGCTCCGATATTTAAACAGAAAAGGACAAGTTTTGCTATCTTGTTTTGCAGGAAAACACTCTGTCGAATGCCCTGAATTCCACATGTAATTGATGCTATGTGGCTGAACTTGGGTGTTTGAAACTCCTTTCTAAGGCTGTTCCCAAGCTAGTGTGCATTTTGAATCCTTAGAGTTAAACGTTATAAGATGAACTCAAGGTCCAGCCTGGACATGCCTGGATGTGCTTGTTTACTTTGGGATTATTTATAGTCTTATGTACTTGCACAGTGGTAAAAAACACAGCAGCAGTTAAAACAGTTAATTGTGTGGGATTTTTGGTTTCTAACCCTCTAAACACAATATAGGTTTCTTACCCTGCTGTATTAATAGCAGCAGAGCGATCCTTCAGATGAAAATAATGGTTTCAACCAAATAAGGATATGCCTTCTGCAAACAAAACACACAGTCCTTGCACTGATTTCTCAACCCCAGCAGCCAGGCTTTAAATATCTAGGTCCTCTTACTACTGCTGGGAGAGAGGCTATCGATCCCCTCTTTTTTTCCATCCTTGATGGTACCGGATGAGGCATTGTGAAGTAGAGCGTCCAGAATCCGTTATGTGAGGTGGTGGTGTAGGGGGCAAATCCCCGGATCAACCTTTGCACCTCAACTCAGCCTTGACTACTCAAAAATGTAGGCTACTTTTTGTGGGGTTATATTCCACTGAGCTGAACACTAAATCAAAATTAGGAATGTAGTTTCAAGGTAACATGTGTGACTGTACTAGGATTTCAGTCCAAAGTATCCGGGGATAACAACCTGAAGCAAGACTACCACACTCTCCAACCCAACTACCTATTTGTAACCCCTTCTGTAATGGATTCATTTGATTATTTTCAATTTCCAGGCTCTGTTGAATTTTCAAACAATCTTAAATTGTGCCCTTCAATCAGGCTATGCTGAAAACTGACTTTATTTAAAGCTGCCAAACATTTATTCAATATTCTATCCATAACATCCACCCTGGGAAGCTTCATAATTTAATGCCTGGTCTGACACATTCAATCCATCATCCTCTCTCTAGAGATGAATTAATAGTCCTGTTTTTTCCATGGAATAACTGGCTTCATTGGGGGAAAAAAAACAAATACCAAACTTTGGCAGTCCTGCCAACAGATCAGGAAGGTTGGGCACTTTCAGTGTAACCATGACCTTGCTTTCTTCTCTCTCAAATGAAGTACATCCAATAGGACTCTTATCAAGTAACACATCAACAATAATAAAACCTAATACATAGTGCCATTGTGACAACATTATTAAACCCAGTTGAATCAACGTGGACAAGTGTGCAGGCTACAAAATGCTACAACAGGTAAATCTAGAATATCACATGAATAAAACACACAACTCATAGTAAATCAATATAATGCTAATGCATAGCCAAGAAAGGACCTGAACCAATCAAAAGAAAGTCACAAGCAGGATATAGAGCAACGGGAAACTTAATGAGAAAAAAAAAGTGTATATAAAATCGATCATCATGCATGTTTTAAGTCTTTTTTGACTGAAATATGGATGTAATAACAGGGAGATCAGGTGACAGGATCAAGCAGAGAGCAGTACTTTTGAAATGCCTTCAGTGTAATCCTCAAGAATGCACAGGTGTCTGAACAAAGACCATGACAGCAAGGTAAATACCAGGTGTGATGCAGCAGGAAACAGATCTGAGGACTGCCAATCTGTACGCATACAGTATAACAGTATAGTTCAGTATACTCGGGCATGGCATAGTGTATTGGCCTAGTTAGTGGAACTTTTGCTGACTGTGTGGGAGCTGGCTGCTCATCTCTACAGCAACAATAAACATCACCCAGGTTGAACCAAAGGAAATGAAGAACGCCCTCATGAAGCTCCAAAAGCCAACATGACAAATTCCTTCCATGCCCTCCTCCCCCATCACAGCCACCAGACACACAACCAATACCCACTGAGGGAATGAGACACTGCCTCTTCCTCTTTAGCCGTCATGTACTGTCATTACTATTTATAATGAGGTGTGTCTTCATTAGCCTTTTTAGGTGGTGAGAACCAAGCCCTGGAGAGTACTTAAGTACAAGCCAAACATGTCTTATTACAGTGTTTTTAATAATACTGATTTAACAGTGACATAGACAGCATAACATATATGGTAAACAAACCAGAGTGTTTTGGCTCCTGGGAGCCACAACAAAGAGTCAGAGCAACATAACAGTGTGAATATTTCACACAAGACACAAGACACTGACACATTTTTGTCAATTGAACACTAGGTTGTAAAAGCCACAGATGATCAGGGAGCAAGATGATGTTATTACAGTAGTGACTCCAGTGATGACTGATAGAGGGGCAACAACTATTTGTTTTTTTTGTTTGTTTTTTTTTTTCAGGAGTGAACCAAGTATAATGGAGTTAATAAATAATATTTAACAAGCTCTGTATATATGTTGAGCGATCTCCAATCTGAACGCCTCACTATGTCATGCAAAACACTAATGCCACACACTAGCCACACAAGGTAATAGTTAGTGTTAGTTGTGGATTAAGCAAAGTCAACACAATGTTGCTGACATGTTATATTTCTCATGTTTTAAAAAAAAATATTGTAGCTACACCATGAAATAACTTACATCACGGTGACTATCAGTTACATCCACTTTATATGCTAAGAAATCCTCAATATTACACTTTGACATGATGCTATCTTGCCCTGTGGAGACAAACCCTTTTGTTCTGATTATTTTTCAATTTTGAAAGAGGCGTGAGAACAATAAGTGTTGATGTTGTCTAAGCCTTAGCCTGTTTTATTGGAAGTATGTGGGAAAATGTGAATCCTACAATAGCAAAGGCAGCACAAGGAAAATCAAATGCAGCTAGGCTTAAGCTGTGGTGGAGATATAACTGTGACCTTTGTAAGAAAGTCTCTTAGAGAGGAGTCATGGACTGCGTGGTATGCAGCAAGACGATCATCAAGATTCCTCAAGCCCTCAAAGTCAGGTCCACTCCAGTGCTTTTAAGCTGTGTTTGGGTATCACCCTCAAAGCGTGGCCCCTTAGAAGGGGCCTCTCAATATTAAAACAGAGCAGTGAAAGTCCCACAGTGGCTCACAGGTCTTTGTGGACCAACACAGCCAGGGAGTGATCAAAAAAAGACTCTCAGTATTCACATTTGCTCTATAACAAGAAACCCAAACCCAAAGAGCAAGCAGAAGCCTCACAGAAAAAAACACTGTGTATTGTGTTTATTTCACTGCCTCTGTTTATGTCAAGACACCAACAATCTAGTCATCAAAAGTCCTCAACAAGCTTCAAAATGCCTAAAACAACACCAGCGGCACACAGCAAAGACCTCATCTGAGTATTTGGGTTAACATGTGAGATTAAGGATTCTGCCTCACAGCTGGTAATCTCAACAATATGTATGTCAGCTCTGTGACCTTCACATGTGGACCGTCTGTTACCTTGGAACAGCTCAAGGCAACAATAAAAAGGACTTCAGCCTATTGTACAATGAAGAGACGGTTTCCTTTCACAGAACAGAAATTGGAAACCAGGGTGGTTAAAGGGCGCCTTGGGTTATCAACATGTATGTTTTTCCAGGTCATTCCTGGCTTGATAGAGTTCAAATCCACACAGGTAGTGAGGAAAGAGATCCTCACCTACACAATGCTGGCGTGACATGTGGCTAATGGGGCCATCTAGCCAAACCACAGCCATCTGAGAAGACAGCTATATATAGAACGGAAATAGGATTGTTTGACCCCATTGCCTCTGGCAGAGAAGCATTTCACATATACTGGCGGTTAAGTAAAAACCTGTATTGTCCTCTTTCAGGTGGTACACAATGGAAGCACCCTTGATATCAGATCACCTCACCAATCTTCCAGAATTGCACCAAACGACTTTTTTCACACCTGTACCTGCTCGCTGGTTCAAACGCCCTGCCAGCCCTCTTCATCAACAGAGTCGACATGAATGATCGCTCTCAGATTTCCACACTGTTGTCATAGCAATGTGGGAATTCTCACCATCTACTGACCTTCATGTTGTTTTATCAAAAACTGCCTCAAAGTGATTAGATATTTTTCAAATGTTCCTGTGAATTCCATAATTATCTGTTCTTTTGTGCTCCATTCACTGAGTGCAGGAAACAGCTCCAGCCTGGAGGGTGAGTTCAAGTGTCCATAAACAATGGGAAGTTAGCTAACAAACCCTTGAAGGAGGAAGTGTGGGGTGTAGGTATGGAGGACAGCACATTCTCAGTGTCAACCATTGTAAGCAAAGGTTGTTATTCACACTCACATGAGTGGAAGGAAATAACAAAAGAACAGACATTTTTATGTAACTAGTCTACCGGTTTGAAGTGTTTCCAGCACAGCCACCACCTCAGAGCCAGGACTTTATCTTATAATGACCAGGAAAAGGAAATTCTTGAAATGCCAAAAGCTGACCTTAAAGAGTAAAGATAATGTTTAACTTGCTAATTTAATGCAACGCCCAGTTTTTCATTTGACAGGCCAGCAGTTAAAATCCAGCAAAAGATCATGCAAGCATATCAACATAAGAAATGTTTCAATAACATTTTACATTGTAGTTTGACTCTGCCATAAACCTTTAAAGTACTTTCACATTGAACATGAGGCAGACAAAATGTTTCCCCTAACTGCTTCAAGGGTCAGCAAATATGTGGAATATTGGTATCAATTTATTGTTGGCCAACATACAGCACACAGACAAAACTCAAGGGTTGTGCTTAAACTTTCCTCCACATTCAACAATGCAAAGGGCCGTCAGAAAGCACCACCTCAGAGGCAGGAACATTTTTAGGGACATTCCATGATGTTTGAGGTTCATAAAAAGAAGTTTCTGAAATTGAAAAGAGCAATTTTACACCAAGAAAAGAGGTTGCTTTATTGATCTCTTGCACAAAAGAATTCTGGAAGATTATGTAGGAGAATAGCCTCTATAAACATATGTCTGCATATGAATACAGACATAATTTTATTTATCAGAAGCTTTCTGGTTTGTCTTTGTAGTACGAGTCACATTCACCAATCATGTCTGAGTGGGCTTTGGTTGCATGTGTGTGCATGTGGAGGACAAAAGAGGCAGAATTACAGTGGCCAAATTGAAATCTCAGAAACCATCAGATGACAAGGAGAGGCCAAATTGCCATCCATCCGAGGATGAAAAGTAGAAGGCTAATATGAGTTCTAAATAACAAAAAGCATCACAACTCATTTTGGTGCTATTCATAACATTATAATGTAGTTTGTATCTGAGAAAAAATGAATGAATAGAAGAATTCTTCAGAACAAAATAGAAAGAAAATAGGCTGCTTTTCATTTTTAGTTCACTGTGATTCTTTACCTTTACCTCACAGGAAACTATATTATACCATCAGAGACACAGGCTGATTCAAAGTCTTAGCTTGGGGCAGAGCCAGCAAGTTTCTTATTGAGAAGGACTAGCCACACGGCTCAGGGTGAAATTAAAAAGGATAACAAGTCTGATCTACTCATTAGACAGCCGTGGGAAAAGCAATGTCATTTAGGATGGACTGATTCGCCATCTGTAGCCACTTGTCCTTGATCTTTTCTAATATGACTGATGGACAAATCCAGGATCTGGCCTACATGCTGGCTCAGCAGTGACTGTGTCTTTTTATCCCAGCAGTGTTGTTCTTGAAGTGTCAAGACATGTTTTAGTGGGCTACCATTGCTTTGAATTTAGTTTCCCCCCAGGCCGTGGAAACTGACTAAATCTGACGTTAAAATGTTTGAATATTACAAGACGTTGCACATCCTCATCAGATTCAAGTGAAAATCAAGCAAGGCACAGACTTACATATACCCTAAATTAATTTGGCCTGACAGATCAGAGTGTAACACAGATTTATGGAAGAGTTAACATGAGCAGCTAAGATTTCACAAACCAGTTTCTCCACTCTGAACATTTCCTTTTCTCTCCACTTTGTCAGAAGTCTTTCCACAACAATTACACACTCTTTACATCACACCAACAACCTCCCCTCCTCTGAAATCATCAGCCAGCACCAGATATTTAACTGCACGCTGAGTTAACAATCATCTCATCAGAGTTACAGCCATTAACTCCTGCTATCGCTGCTGATTAAACATTATCACTATATTACTGATTTGCCTTAGCAATCAAGTGTTAATGAACATCTGGAGTAAAAAATAAATAAAGCTGTACCATTATTGCTTACACTCAATTCGACATTTGCCTCCCAGGAAGCCTGGTGTTTGATTAAGGGTAAAACATTAACAAGAAGTGTTTAAAGTCTACAGGAAGTTCAAGCAAACACTGAGAAAGATTCTCCTCGTGCTAAGATTTCTCGGTCAGAGGGTCAAATAACATGAACAGACACGAAATAGAACGCCAGGATTTCATTCAGTCAGTGCAAATTTAACAGGCCTTCAGACCAAGAACCACTTTGTAGATAAGACACCACAGCCACTTGTCAATTTTGGAGTGCAGGGTTATTCTTAGCCTTACTTATTTTAACTATACTGAGTGAAGTACTTCAGATATCATTTAGTGTAAATAAATAATAACTTTAACGTAATTCAACAGCAAAAGGAATCAAAGTGGATTATTGGTTTGTATTTGTCATAACTAAATAGTATAATTCACAATGATATCAATTATTTATTGATTCATTCATCATCCTTAAATGCTTATGGTTACACACTAAAAAGCTGAATATCTGACTCAGGGCATTATGGTTATGTATAACTGCTACCACTAGCCTATTACTGTGCAATTTATGAATTATGAGTCTCACAGTCTACTTGCCATAGAGATACCTCTGTCCAGGTACATGACCTCACAAAGTGCTATGCAACAGTGACTGAAGACCTTACAATCTGCTCAACTGAGTTATCAGAAGTCATGTTTATTAAAGCCTGTTAGGTCCAGTGTTAGGAGTGGCCATTTGAACTGGGTATTTCCCACAGGTTACTGTTCAATGGCATTTTATTGAATCTGACCAAAAAGCAGAATAAAAAATCTCTATATAAACAGAGATTCATCGAATCTGTCTTGGTGGTTTATTTTCCCTCCTGTTGTGAGAAAAAGGACCTTCTCTGTAGCTGCTTGAGCTGTCAAAGCTAAAATAATCATCATGACAAATTGGGAAGAACACTAATTCTGCTTTATTATTTTCCCACTGTCAAAGCAGTTGATCACAAAATTAATTCTTTGTAAGAACCTTGTCAAATATACTGAAATTCACACGTTGGTATGTCTGAGACGCGCTGCATCTCTCCACCTCTCGCTCTGTCTCTCTCTGTTTGTCTCTGGGGTTTTCAAAAAGGCTTGACAAAAATGTAAATCAGTAACAGCTGTTACTAAGAAGCGCTTTCAAATGCACACGTGCTCTAGATACACACATGCAAGCATGAGCGCACATGTGCACGTGCATAGACCCTAAAAACCCATACACACACTTGCTCACTTGGACTTTCAACTCACACTACCTAATATGCTAGTTGTGTTATGGTATATTAATCATTATTAAATTCAGCAGGATGCGTCACACTAGGACAGTTGCCAACACTATCACTGAAACAGAGGTAACTCAGTATGCATGGCTGTCATTCTGTAATGTTTAAATAGATGACCTGAAGGGAAATTAAATAGTAAGGCAAATCATTTTGCTACAAAACTTGTCATGATCCTTTAAGAAACTTGAGCTAATTCAATTACACAATGCCACTTTGCCAGCAGGCTTGCATATAATCCTTCATTCCAGTGCTGTGAATGCAACATGCTGTCTTTGCTTGGTAAATGTCTCAGTATTTCAGAACTTTGAGGCTTGAATATTATGTCTATGACATGAGTTTTCAATTTGAAAATGCTGTGTGAGCCATGGTAGGTTTTTATGATCACTTCAGTGACCTCATTGCAGGAGTCTGTGTCGCCCCAACAGCATGACATTAAACACTAAACAGCATAACAACCTCAGCTTTGTTCATGTTCCAGGAGCTCAGGGGTGGACTTCTTCACCTTCTGCTATTACTGTACACGTCATTTCACAATATGGCCTCAAACAACTTCATATTTTTTTACATACCAAAAATGTGTACACATTATGAAGACCACCCGAAAGATCGTTAGCATAAGAAACTGACCAACTAGAGCTCTCACGTAGATAGATAGTACTTTAGCTTTCGCATTTCCAAAGCCCAAAATGTACCAGTAGTCTGGGTGACAGCCCAATAAACTAAACCAAACAGGAGTTTATTTTCATTCAATCATATAAGTTAAGTTTGAGAGAATCCTAATCATGTTATTATTATGTTGGTGCTTAAATGTGTGGTCAGTTTGGTTTATGGTTTCAAGTGCCTCCTGAAATCCCAAGTCCACAGAATCCCACACAACAACAATCAAAATTCGTTCACAAACAATTTTGGTTAAACAATATGCTGACTGTCGGTGTCCTCAACCCAATCTAGGAAAAAATAAATAAAATCAGGCTTTCCTATAAGAACCATGTGCCTCTGCAATGAGTAGCCCTTTTCAAAAGTACAAAATCATCATCATCAGCAACAGCAACTCAGTATGTGCTGTCTGTCGGGTCACTGGCTCCAATAACTTTCCCTCCTCAGCCATAACAATGCGACTCTGATGCCAGCATCTGTTACTGGCCAACTGGCTGGGGACCATGGGAACCAGGCTCTGTAGAGACTGGGAGGCAGACACTTGTGGCACTTTCAATAAGATGAGTGCTCTGTAGTGCAAACATCTCATAACACTGCAGTTGGTAGACAATTCGGGTAGCTCTAGCCTTGGCATAGAGGCATGCAAATCCACTGTAATGGTTCCATAATCAGCGTAAAATTGCCTGAAATTATTTTGGAAAGTTAATACCAACTATCTTCAGGTTAACTGGCAGTCAGCATGATTGTCAGCTGCGAAGCCTGTTCCACCTGTTGAGTCTAAAATGGAAAATCGACACTGTATTTACAATGGAATTGCCCTGGAATCTAGATTGAGGCAAGTAACTCAAAACAGGAAATACCTAATGTTATGGCTTGTTGAACACCAAGAGGTTATGATGACTTTATATTACTTGTTCAGACTGCACACTGAATCAATGATTTCATGTGTTTTCAAGATCAAAGAAAGGTCTGGACTTTTATAAGCAATTTCTTCGAAGGGAAAAATTTAATTTTGATTTCCAAACCTGGCTTGGTTACAAGGGGATTCCTCAATTTAAAAAATATGCCTACAATAGCAAAAGTCATATATGAACAGTGGTCAGACATCAATGACTCAATCTATGTGGGCAGACAAGATTACAGTCCTGTAGCCTTAAGCCCACTACTTTATCTGGGTTGGGTTCTGGTTTGAGAACCACCGCATCCAATCACAAAATACAGACTAACATTAGCATCAAACAAGACCACACAGTTATAAGAAGAGTAATGGACCTTTCTGTAAAACATCTGCATCCTACTGAGCAGGATGTTGCTTCTCAAGAAGTGTTTCCTATCTTCAGAAGTTTTTGGATGTTTGTTTATGTTTCGAAACGTTACACATACAGTAACAAGAATTCATGCATTCTGCAGCAGCATGTTGCAAACAGTACCCTAAGCAAAAAAAAAAAAAAAAATGTTTAACGCAGATTATATTTAAAAATAGGCCTATATGTACATATATATATAGCAAAAAAAAAAAAAGCATGTCTGTCTCAATTTTCCAATAGCCCAACAAGGATGATATCTGCAAATTGCTTGTATTATCTGACCAACAGTCTACAACCCAAAAGAAAGAAAGAAAGTTCTAATAAAAAACATCACACCTGACTATAGGAAAAAGTTACAGGTTTAATAATTTAGTTATTATAATTTTCTGACATTTTAAAGATTAAACATTTTTATGACAAAAATGTAAATAGTCACTCTTCAAATTAAGAAAATTATATATTAATTTTTTTAAAAAAACTATTAGTTTATTACTATAGTACAGTACAGTATTAGATACTTTTCAGAGTAGCTGACGTCAATATAATATTACCGACTGATCGTTTAAGCTCAAAACTCTTAATTGGTAAACCATAAGAAAAAAACCATGAGATGTTTTCAATTCCTGTAAACAATGTGCGGGTAAAGCGAAACACCAGGTGGTAAATAAAGTTAATTATAATCAGTGTGCCCCGTTAGCTCCAGCTCACAACATTATCTGCAGAAAATGATTTAAGCTAGCATACCATGAGAGTTTGATAGTTAGTTAGCTAACTAGCTTGAGTAACGGTAACAACGTGAGTAACGTAATGAACACGAAAAATATTACTCGACCAAACAGGCTATATAGACCTAAATAACTTGAAAATAAAGCAAAAGTGCTGTCATTCGGGTAGTTTTTGACGGCAGCTCAATGGGCATGTCCCGACATTCCTCCCAACAAACTGCCACTAAAACTCCTCACTGGAACAACTTATCTCCACTTTTCTGAACCGGTGAACCCTCACCTCTGTGTTAACTCCGTCGTCACGGCCAACGTATAAATATTTCCTAAAGTCTTACCTGATAAATGTCATGGATATGAAAGTACCAAAAAAAAAGTTTTCCCAGTTCTCCAGCGTATCTCCACACGAACTCAGTCTCCCACTTGATCCACCAAGGTAGGCTACGGGACGCCGGGCTCCTCCTCCTCCTCCCCGCATGAGGTCATCTGTAAGGGAGGCACATCAACAGAGAGCAGGGAGGGAACCGAGACAAACCACCACCTTCCTTCCTCCTCCTCTTTTCCTCTTCCTCGCAATTTCTGTGTGCATGCCTCATGGACACGACAAGATGCTAGAGATGCAAGACACATGTATTAGGACAACTGTATGCTGCAGGCATGCAATAAAGAGATAAATAAAGATAATTAACTCAGGGGGGTTAATCAGGGGCATGGTGGCGCAGAGACAGCCAGAAACAGAAACAGTGAAGTCCTCAAAATTCCCCACAAAGAAAGTCTAGTATATACTTGTAATAATAATAAAAGTCTATGTAAAACTTTAATCTCTTTTGTCCCATATTTTATTTATTAAATTTTCCGTGTTATGTAGTTTTATTGAAATGAAGCAGGTCTTCCAGGCCTTTTCCTCCTAATAACCTTATCACAACTTATTAAAGTTCACCAAGTCCTCTTTGCCTCTAAGCATTTTTTCACCCTTATTTTACATAAAAAAATATATACTTAAATTATATATATTATCTTTTGCTCCATATGATAATCTTATGTCTATGGTTACTTGCTACAGTGCAGACCAATATTTTACACACAGGATATAAAGAAGCTCATAAAACATGATGCATTGCTACATTAAACTACCCAAGGATACATAAAGGTACATGGCACCACCTGGACCGGCTGCAACATTAAAATGATCGTTGTGTTGAATCAAAGATTTATCACTCTGAAAGAGGCCAGTCTTTAGGATGACGGCTGCTAATACATATGTGTATGTAAATGGGAGAATTTCTTTTTATTACATTGTGTTCTTAAGTAAACAATCTGAGCACTTTGATGAATTATAACAAGTTTACTTTCTAAATTGTAGTTGCAAATTGAGTATACTTCCTCCTTGTTGATGCACATTAGCAGAGGATGTGTTGAAACATGAGTCAAAGCTTTTATGTAAATTTTGCCTAATTGATTTAGGGTTGCATCAGTGGCTGTTAAAAGCAGGATGTCATTTAGTAGCTTTGAGTGTACTGCTCATTCTAAGTCTACTTAAGGCCTTATATAACACATGTAAACATATATCTCAGTTTTAATTGTATTTCTGTTGACAAAATTGATGCTTTCACAATGCAGGTGTATAGAATACTAGCTTTAAACCATGCACACGCTTAAAAAGAGTAATGTATGCTTACTGGAATAAAATTGATTGCAATGGCTTTTTATGGCTTCTCCCTGGTCTATCAAGTGAGTCTCAAAGCACCCCCTAGTCTCTGGTGACCTCATGTGGTGAAAATATTACGTGCAGCTTGTGCAAAAAATGTCACAGCAATAACACGCCCAACAGAGTAGTGATGCGAAAATATCAGATTCATAGTTATTAAGCTTTGTTTTCTTTGTAAGAATCAACTCATAGGAGGATACACTGTGGCCTAAGAACTGTGGTCATAGGAGGATATCTTGGGACTGCAAACCACAACTTCTCGTTCACCCAACTCCTCTGCGTGTGGTGGTGTGATACAGTCGGTGTGCAGTGTTTTCTCAGCAGTGTGGTGGGCGTCACAGGGTCAGCGAGGTTCCTCAGATGGCTGGGGAATGGGCAGACACTGGCAGGGAAATGCACCATGTCTGCAAGTCAGAAGACCACCAACTGCTCCACTCCTCAAACAGAGCTGGAGAGGTCTCTGAACTTCACACACAGATGGCATCAAAGGCATGTGTGAACAGCATGAGCATCACAGAGAATTTAAGGTCGGCACATTGTGTTTACAAGGCTATCATCGAGGACATTGTTTGAGAACAGACGAGTAGATATCGGCTGTGGGCTTTCTGATGCAAACAAAAAGGCCTGTGTATGAATACATGGATATGACACCCACAAGAACAAACACACGTGCATGTTTATGACTCAGCTTTTGGGGGCACGGGAATGCGGCGGCTATTGTATTTTCACACATGCTGGGATTTTCAATGAAATGGATAACTAAAGCACAAAGGCACGTTCTGCAATGTAAATTAAGTATAGCATTACTCAAAGACTGTGTCAAGTAGATTTTGTCCCAAATAGGACAGTATTGGGTATATGAGTACTGTGTCTTCAACCATTTTTTAAAGAGCACGAATTGATTCATAAAAATTAAATAAAAAATAATTTTCAACATGTGTTTGAAAGTGTGCTGGATCTTCATACAGCTTTATAGTGCTTCATCTTAAACACGTGTTCTTCCTCCAGCATCCTTCATCCTTCAGCACAAAAGACACACCAGAAACAAGAGAGTGAAACCTGTAATGTAAGCAGGCTGAAGGATTTAGTATCTAGTTGACCATTCATCTCATCTATCTCCTCTTTTCCACCTCATTTCCAAGGCACCCCAGGCATGCATTCATAAATTATCCATGAAAATGATTAAAAACCCAAGAATCACCTGCCTGTCTATGCCACAGCAATAATGATACAAAGCACAGTGTATTCTCCTCTGTTTTGGAAATATGATACGGTGAAGCACCTGGTTTTTCTGCATCCTGTCCTACATAAACAACCCTCAGGCTGGCTATAATGTTTCATGCATGTGTAGGTTGCTGGCCCTGCAGTATACAACCTTAGACATAAATGTGTGGACCTTAAACCAGCATGATTGAGGTACATTAAATAACACACACTTTATCCTATTCTTATTTTGGTGCTGTCCCCTTTTCTCGATGCAACACTTCTTAGCACATTTAGCCTCAAGCAAAGCTGAACTGGTTCAGCAGTGCTTGTTGACTGACAAGACTTAGCCCTTACGGAAAGCTCCTATTTAACTGTGAGTCACTGAACACACTGGGATCATCCAGCCTGAAACACTCTGGACTCACTCCTGTGAAGCTGCTCTGGTGTAACGTCAAATAACTCCCATAAAAAAAATTCATTATTCTCCTCTTTAATTTTTTAAACCTATTCTTAACCTATTCTAATAATGACAACCAAATAACGATTGATAAAATATTTAAACCATTAAAATATCAGATTAACCAAATAAAGTTTTTTTTTAAATGTTTTTTTCCACTTGCTACCTTAGATGAAATCATCCCCTTGTAAAACTTTCACTGGCTGTTGAAAATTTGAAACCAACATAAGTCCTTATAAGTACATTAATGTACATCTATGATTGGAATGATGAGTGGAAACCAGGAAACATGTATTTCCCCCTTAGGGCAAACATGAGAAAATGGCTCAGTCTGGGGGAAAATTGTCTAAACTGAAATTTCTACTCTTGGACTCTGGATTATAAAACTGAAAAAACAATATGCATAATCTTAACATTGTGGTTTTAATGGGTTCCAGCAGGCATTTGTCCTCAGGGGTCAGAACATATTTTGGATTTACGATTTATAATTTAGTCATTAGAGCTTTGCAAAGAAGTCAGGATTTATTTATGGCAGAACCCAGGAGTATGTATTAAAGTTTATCAGATGTTTTAAAGCGGAGATTTTGAGTGTTAGAAACATAGACTGTATAAAAATAGATGCAGGTTAGAAACAGTTATTTGCTGCCATCTAGTGGTTACTACAGCACACTACACACAACCAGAGGAAATAAGGAGACGTGCAATCTTGTGATGCCATGCAATTTCTTTTTTTATTAAATCTAATAAGTGCCAAGCGGTACATTATGAAGAATTCACTGGAAAAAAAAATAGTCTAGAAAAACCCCACTTGAAGCTAAACCCTCACATTGAACATAGCCAAACACCATCTGGTTTTCATCAGCTGGGAAATACACCTACAGCGTTTCTCTTACAACACTAAGAAAGGCACATTAAATGCTGGTTCATAGTATTCTCACAAACAAGCATAGCCTAAACAAGTAAACACAGAGCTTGATGAAAGCTTCCTCTCAATAAACACTGACACTTTCCAGACAGCCCGTCAGTCCCCTCATGTATCTGACGCTTCATGTTTGTCTTTCACAGTTGACTTAACATGGTTCCCTCTGGGGCATTCTTAAACAAAACTCCTTCAAAACTTCCTCGGCTGCTGGATGAAAAAGGTGCGCGGGCAGTGGGGCTTCTCCACTGCAGGGCGCACCTTGCTGTGCCTCACGCTCACTGGTGTCTCGGGAAAGTCATGGCTCAGCTGCAAACACATCAGGAGAGAGTTTTTTTTAAAAACACTGTGGCCTAAGAAGCACTGGGAACACTGGCATTTTAAACAGGAATGCTTTTGTTTACCTTGTCAAGAGTTCCTGAAAAGAGAATACCAACTTGTTGCATCCTGTTGGAGGTGACGAAGGACCTGCTGAACAAAAACACATAAAACAAACAGTCTCACTAAAAACAAATTAGTGATTTTTTGTTTTTCCACTTCAAACACACTCCTCACTGCCTGTGTTCAGCCTACCTTAGTTTATCAGCCCTCTTGGTCTCTTTCTCTGAAGACCCATGGGTGCCACTCTCTTCCAAGCTTTTCTTGGCCACCCGTTTACCTCCAGCTTTCACTATTGATTGAGAAGGAAATGGTTTTAAATGTAGGTTATTTGACACATCTGCTCTGCTTCAACTTCATTTGGCAGGTTTTAAAGATTACATTATGCAGTGGATCCTGCTCCCTTTCTGCAGTCAGGAGTAAATAAACCACCATCAACCTTGAGGAATTGAATGATACAAAGATTACCTCAGCAGTGGTATATCGCTATTGAAAATAATCTATGTATCATTAAACAGAGGAATGAAGGATGTTGCTTGGCAGTAACTGGGGTGCTGGTTGAGCAGGTGGCCCACAATTTAAATAGTGCCATCCAACCTGGGGGGTCAGGGAATAATCTCAGGGGTCACAAGAGGATTAAAGCCTAAACAAAGAAAAACATATTCACTGCACAAGACTAAATTTTATAAGATATTCCGTGTTTTATCAACCTTATTCAGGCTCATACAAAAAAAGAAAAAAATGGTTTAAGTGCTCATGAGTCTGGTCAACTGGTCAAAGCCTCAACATGTGATGAGGGGCGTCACACAAGAAGACTTTGGGTTACAAAACAGCAAAGGCTGGAGTCACTGATACATAAATCTTTACATAAAACAAAAAACTAAACCAATCTTTTATACAATCGTACTCGTAAATGGTGCGATGCTCACTTCAATTCAGGAATATGGGTACTGGCTATATCAGTATGCATGCAAAAATACAAAAAAAAATAAAATAAAATACAAAAAATAGAATTAATTTTATCCGACATATCATATTGCTACTGATAAAAGTGGGTTTGCACGACATTGTTTTGCATGCATCAAATCGTGCCTGCACGAGCGTTCAGCTGGTGGGAACACTGTGTTACTTTGACCAGGGCCCTGTGTGAAGAGAAAGAGCGTGAGTGTGAATCACGGCTGCACAAACGGCGGATGCAATCAGCATTATCACAAACATCAGCGATCCAGCCGCTTCTACCACGATACGATAACAATGCTGCAACCCAAGAACGGTATTATTCTTTAAAACTTGATTCTCCGTGTCCGTCTGCACGCCTCCCGATCTGCGTCGAGCAAGTGAAAAACAACAACGCGTTGGATTTGATGTACTTCAAAACATTCGTGCAACGCAGGTCGAAGTGAGCGCGATAAGCAGTTTACCTGCCGGAGGATGGCCAGCCTTCAGCAGAGGAGTCTCTTTCGAGCCAGATTTGGAGAGTTGCTGCACCATTTTCGAAACTTTCCGGAGAAAAAGCAAAGAAAGCACCAAACTCTTCTCAACGCCCACTTGGTTGTTTTTATGCTCAAACAGAGATGACGTCTACAGGAAGCCCGCTGCCAGAGAGACGCCTATTTCACTGTTTCACTAATGCTGAGCCTTGATTATAAAACGAAACTTAAATGGCGACACGATTTCTCATATCGATCGTTATTTTTCTATGCATTGCTCCGAAGTCCCTTATGTATATGTGTACAAAGAAATTTCGTATTTTTTCCCCTTACTTTTACGAACGACTGTTTTATTTTGAAAATCTTGCTAAAAAACCCACAACTCCGAAGAAAAAACAACTTAAACAACAACTTCTCTAAAAGCAGTGGTGCAATGTAGCACATTTACTCAAGCACTGTACTTAAATACAATCTTAATGCATTTGTTTTTCTATTTTAAGCTCCTTTATACTTCTATTTTTTTACATTTAGGTGTAAATAACCCTTCGTACCAGCCTAAATGTATTTGTATAGCTTAGTTATTTATCACTTTGCAGAGTTAGATTGTTCATTGTAAATATAAATTAATCCTAATTTGAGTAAATCCTGATCTGTAATTGTAGGTTAATCCACCTACCGGTGTGCAAAACAAAATTATCTCAAACGCAGCGGCAACATTTAAAGTGATGTACACACGAATGCATCACTAATTATATTTTACTATAATGAATATGAATTCAGAAGCATATTTTTTTTATGTTAATAGGGGATATTAGTATTTTCCCACTGTAGTTTTTTCTACTTTTTGAAGAGCCTTTTGTTTTTTTGTTAAGGCAGATTCAAAACAATCTCAGTAAAAAAAAATGCTATTAATATGTAGTAAAATGCTATTAATATGTAGTAATGTTATAGTAGTTTTAGAATTGGGGTGTTGTTGTCCTATAAGGTAGCAAATGGGAAATCTCTAAACTGCCAAAAACAACATGAAAGTTAATTACAACATTGAAAAAGCTTGTTTTCTCCTTCTGGCAGTAAACACATCAGTATAGGCCTATTGTATACGAAGAACTAGATCTTTAAAGGTGTATTCAGTTATTCTGGCTGAATAATAAATCTCTTCTCAGGGTGAGGGCAGCTTTTATTTTTATCTTCTTTTAAGGACCTCCTTGTACTTAGAAGTGTCACTCAACTTAATGATGCCCCCAAAAGTCTAACCAATTCAGGAGGGTGTCAGTCCAACAATATTCAAACCCTTGTAGATGTGTAACCAAGTGTGTAAATTCAGAATTTGAATTATAAATCATTTGTGTCTCTGTGATCTGGTGCTGCTCTGCAGATAACAGCAGGTTAATTTGAGAGGCTTAAGTTACATTTCAAAACCAAACAGAATAAATACATAATTATATTCCCAAGATAATCAACAAACCTTGTAAGCTAATTCATGTATAAACTACAGATTAGTTCCCATATGAAACTCACAAAGTAGGAAACTAGCTTTTGTCCAATGCTGTTAAGAGAAATATGTTTTGGGAGTTCAAATGTCATGGTGAGTTCTGGTCACACTGAACTGGTTTCTGCTAACTAAACAAACACATTTGTTTGGGATATATCACACTTAACAGTGTTGGAATGTAACAAAGTGTATTTACTTGAAACAAATATTGAACTTTTTACTCCATTACATTTAGTCAACCACTTAGTTTATATTGCAGGTCAGATTTAACATTTAAAAAACATGATACAATTAAAGTTTTTAGACTTTTTCTTTTTAATTAAACCTTGGTGGAGTACTTTATTTAGTCAAAATGACTATACAAAATAAAAATGCTGCTTACATAAATGCATCAATTAAAAAAAAATCCAGTAATATATTTGGAAAATATAAAACATTCTGAGATTGACCATTCTACTTTTGATACTTTAAGTACATATTGATGCTGAAGCTTTTGTACTTCTACTTAATTTCAGGATTTGTGCTTGTAGTGTAGTTTTTTCACTGTAGAATTACTACTTCTATTTATGAAGGTGTTCTGAATAATAATCGCCTTATCACTACAGTAACATATTAACTGGCATAAAGTGGGTAAGACTGCCATGCTTTATTACCTGATCTCACTGCTTTGCTCTGACAAAAAAAATCCCTGAAGCTAGTTTCACTACCCTTACAATTTCAGTTTGTTATTTAGATATTCAATTCAGTTATTTATTAACAAAGGTAACACAGAAACAACTGTATATATTGCAAAGTGAAGAGGAGGAATCAGGGTTCATACATTACAGCAGAATTGTTTTTCTGAAGAGGAAAAGTAGCAAAGATGTCAAATACTAATGCCTCTTATAAGGGAGGGTGGAAATGTTAAAATGTGATAACAAGTGCTGTTCAGGCTCTTCGAGCACTGCTCCTCTCCTCTGCAATATCATTGGCAGGTGAATCTGGGGATGTATAGCCATTATAGTCATACTTGAGTAAATATAACTGCAAGGTAAAGGGTGAGGAGCTGCACATCTGGTCTGCTGGGACAATTTTTATTGTTTGGACATAAGTGTAATTCAAGCATACTAAAGAAATAGTTGGGATTTTTGAAGTGGGGTTATACGAGGTAGTCAGAGTATTACCTACAGCAGATGGCAGTCAGCACACACCCAGTTTGTAGAAGCAGACAGGAGGACTGAATGGAAGCCGAGGAATGCACTGCTGTGGATGCTTCAATGCCACCTAAAAACCCCCACACTATATTAAAAATATTTTTACCATTTTGCCTTGCAGTCAGACAGCTCCCTTTGATGGGTAGCTGACACTGTAACATCCATCTATTTTGTAAATGGTAAATGGACTGCACTTGTATAGCGCTTTTCTAGTCTTTGCCACCACTCAAAGCGCTTTTACATTTCAGAGAGCGCTCATTCACACTTCCACACACACATTCACGCCGGTGGCCGAGGTTACCCTAAATGGTGCCACCTGCCACCGTCAGGAATTCATTCATACACAGAGGAAAGCATCATCGGGAGCAAGGCTATCTTTGCCCAAGGTGGCCATTGGTGGCTTTGGTGAATCAGAACTAACCTTTATTCAGGATGTGTGGATGTGAACATGCACTTTTTGAATATGGACTGAGAGCAGGATAATACATAAGAGTGTGTTCTGAACTGAGAGATTTTACATGGACAGTTAGGAATCTGGTGGGTTTATGTGAACCTATCAGATACAGTTTAATGAAACACAGCTGGCCTCCCTTCCTTCATGTTTGTGTAAATACAAAGTAACAAAACATTTTTTCCCCCAACAGGAAACTGCAAGGAAAAAATTGGCCCAAAGGAGCGGAGGGTTTGATTCCTGCTTTGGATCTCTCCATATTTTCTGTTTGTGTGCACAGAAAATGGCAGTGAACAGAGTGTGAAAGACATGTTTGTACCATACCTGCGAAAAGATGCAATTACACATCGTGTTTAAAAAACAAAACTGACCTTTTATTATTTTAGCATGGTTGTGTTATGATGCCATCTTTATCCACACATTTCTTCATATATTTATATATCTATAGAGATTTAACATGGCACAAGTTTCTTTTTTTTTAACCAGTGCTGATGAGTGTAAACCAGGTAACATGTTTTTTTTTTCTGTATTTACAATAAAATGAAAGAAATGTACAAGACTCCATGGCATTACACAGCTTCAACATAAAGTACAGATACAATTTGATCCCTCTGTACAATCTAACATCATTAGTTTACTGTTGTTATTTTTTTCTTTTACTTTATTTTTCTTACAGATATGAGTTCATGATCCATTTTGGCTTCAGCACATACACATTCCCCATCTTTACTCTTACCGCAGACCCTCGCTCACATGACTCACACCTTTCACCATGCTATCACAGCTAAGAGCTCCAGAAAGAAAATAAAACTAACATCTAGACAAAGCAGGACGCACGTCTCCTCGCTGTAGTGTAGGGTATCCTCCCTCATCAGACCCCCTGCATGATTCCATCTTCTACTAAATAAAAAATAATTAAAAAAAACATTCCTTGATTTCCTTCTTTGGCACACATTCCATCTTTCCATCTGCCATCGCTCGGTTGAACTCCCCCTCAACACACACGCATTCACTTGAAAACAAACACACTTATGAAGCCAAGTTCATGAAAAAGTTTATCAGTTCTTGTGTGCTCTCCTTGCCTCTTCCACTGCGGGGTGAGGACGCCCCTCTGGAGCATCTATACCCAAGAGTCAGGAGAGCCGGGGTACTGCTCTGCCCTGTAGGAAGGCCTCCGTGTGCTAGCGTAAAAGTCCACGTAGTTGGTGGTGGATTTCAGTCCGTGAGGCTGGGAGCTGTAGTCCACTGTGGGCGGGTAGGTAATGACCTCCTCTAAGTACGGGTCGTCGTATCCGTGGGGATGCTGCAGATACATTCTGTACGTATCGTAGTTCCTCCTGCTCGGATCTTCATAATACATAGGCTGCAAGAAAAAGAGACATGGAGGCTGTTAGGAGCATTCGCACTAAGATACACAGAGCCAGCAGCAGGCAAGTCCTGCAAGATATCAGTTCAGGTTCACACAGGAACATGTTTATGCTCGCATGTCCAGAAAAATGCATTGTTTATCTCATGATTTCTGTATGAATATACCAGTATTCGCCCTGTTTAGTGTTTGTCTACTCTGATTGGTCAGTGTTAATGTTACTGTCGTTGCAGTTGGGGAATGACTGATGACACTTTCAACATATATATGGACACTTTCTTTAAATAATGAGGTTTTTCTGGAAACACAAAAAACTGAACCAAATATCGAATAAATGATTTAGGCAGAAAAAGAAAAATTTCAAAAAATTAAATACCTCCCTAGGGAGACATTATTATAGTACAGACATCACAACATTACAGGGGTCCTGACAGCACGTATGAAGGCACAGTAATGGCACAGTATTGAGCAATTTTGTTTCTAGTTTCTATATATTTTCTCTTACCTAATCAGAAAAATAAAAACATAAAAATCTCACTCCTTTAACTTTACTGTTACATGTAATAGGGGTTTAAATTATCCTAATTTTCATGATGTGATTAGAAATAGATTATAAAATTTGTTTGTTTATATAGTAAGCCTACCAGCATAAAATATTGTTAGTTTAATTAATTCAAAAAACAAAAAACTGTAAAACTTAAAGATACAGTTTTACAGGGCTAATGTGCCTTTACTTTCTCTCCAAACACTCTGGAGTCCCACTGGTTCTTCTCATTCCTCTTAGCAAGTAAGTGCATACCCTTAATTATTCCTATAATTATAGAACTTCTTCCACCAGTGCCAAGAACACAAAGATTTTATTATCATCTCCCACTTGATTGTAGTAAAAACAAACAACATATACTAACACCTCAGCACTTTCAGTAAAATGCACTCTCATGCTGGAGTGTTTTTAAGGCAGTAAGCTGATCAATCACTCCCAGCCGCACGTCTCAGGCCACTAATGCAGCAGAAAACTGCTTCAAGGTAAATGGTTGAATCCAGAAGATAGATGAATTTTGTCTGAAATAAATGGGGTGATGACTGTCCTCACCCATTAACTGGTCTAAATGTGATGGGATGAAGGACACAAGAGAACCCTCTCTTTTGTCCCGGCCCTCCTCCTGCCTCTTCTCACTGTTCCCGTTATCTAAATGGGCACACATGGACGTGTCCCGCAGTGACAGGTGCCTGAGACGCGCCCAGACCATCCCAATCCCAGCAGTCACATTCACTCTCGCTCAGACAATAGCTGATGTGCTGGGTCATTCCCAGCATCGCCATCTATCCGCAGCGGAATACGCGTCAGTCTCTTTGTATTAGTCAAGTGGGGCGAGAGAGCCGCGAGTCCACGCCAGGTTTATACAGCGCGGTGGGGGAATCTCAAACAAGGGCCTTCACCGCGACTATCAAACACTTTCAAGAAAACAAAACACTGGTTTTCAAAGGTGCGATCACACCAAAGTTTGCTTTCTTAGTGTCAACAATGAAGCCAACTTGGCCTGAAACTCAAAAAACGAAACATAATCATCAAAGAGTCTAATTCATTCAGTTCTTCTTCATTTTTTTTGTTTCTTTTTGCATGTCAGTTGTTGAATATAATTCGGCGGTTTTGGAGACGAAACAAGCTATTTAACTCTCCCAGTGGTTTGGAGAAATTAATGGTTAATTACAAAAAAAAATTAAAATTAAAATTAAATAAATAAATAAATATCAGTAGATCATACATCATACAATGTAATTTTTTGATTAGCTTTATACATTTATTAATATATAAATCATGGTATAAATAATTCTGAATAAATAACCTAAAGGTAAACACACAGCTAATTTGCATTGTGGGAATAATCTCACAGGGCACTGCTGCAGCACAGTGGGGTGGATGAGAATGCACAGCCTGTGAAGTATATACCAACATTTATGCACAATAATTATATTCACCTGTGTTCTTCTGGGCTCCTCTCTTGTGGGGGACGAGTAGTAATATGGAGAAGGCTTTCCAGACCCTGGAAGGAGGAAGATATAGGAAAAAAACAATTCAGGAGGACTTGATGCAAATACACTTCATCACTTCATTTCATATCAGGGAAAAGTCTGCACATCCCCATAGGGCGAGCGTCTGTATTTAGATAGAGCGGGATCAAGGAGCGCTACGCTTTGCTAGGGAGAGAAATAACACCAAATAATAGAGTTGGCGACTGCTGCTCTCTTGTTTGCATAGCCCATGGGATGGGTATTTTTGTTGGCACTTTATCCAACCAGCGAAATCCTGCAACTCAATTTCCATTTCACTATGTAATGCGTGGACTGTTGAGGCTGCGGCTCATTTTGTTTACTCTGCCCTCCCTGGCGTGGGCTGGCAAGAGCTCTCGTCTGGCTGTAGTATGTCTGGGTGCCCACTCGCTGGCCCTGTCTCCATGCTGCTACTTGGGCCCGCTAACAATGGCATCATTGTAAAGTGTCCACCACTGGCTGGCCGGTTCACTCTGCTGCCGTGCAGACACGGTCTGAAGTGCTCTGCATTAAAATGACTGACTGTCTCAGGGCTGGCAGGCTTTTCGTGGAGATGATAAGAGGGGACTGTCTTGGCAGGGAGATGGGACCGGCTATGGAATCTGCTTGGAGCATTATGAGGGATAAAATAGATAAAGCCCTGCACAGAGAGGACCGGAGGGTAGCTTGTGATTACAGTTGGCAGCAGATAGCGCATACGGTTTAAATAAGGCTACTAATATGCAAACTGTACAGACTTCCAATAGCTTTCAGTTTCAGTACCTGTATACTGGTTTTTATGGATACTGTTGTCCCCTTGGTAATTATAAAATTGCATAGTTGACTGTGCTCTCTGGTAGTCTCTGATAGTGTCTCTATGCTCTTTGATACCCAGCATGGCAGGAGACGACGTGGCACTGGCAGCTGCGAGGGGAAGAAAAAAAAAAAGAAGCACATTTCAACAATAAATTCCAGAGGTTTTCCTGTTTGACTGGAGGAGTGTATTTTCATCTGGCTGGGGTCTGCATGAAACCAGAGCGTACCAGGGTGGTTCACTGGGGACATCTGAATGTTGCTGGTGGGGAGCGTGGGCTGGGACTTGAACCTGTCCCGTTCAAGTGTTGACACTGGAGTGAGGAAATGGTTTTGGTTCCATCCATCCTGTTTGGAAGAAGGGAGAGGAAACACAGGGGTTTGAATGTAGAGCAGTCACTCTGTCTTTTGTCCCAGAGGGAATATTTGAAATATGCCTTTGCTCTGTGATCCACAGTAAGCCCATATCAAAAGTTTATTTTTTATTCGCAAGGCATGTCTTTCTTATCTGTAAAATCCAAACATTTGTACACATGAAACCGAAATACTTATTATTTTACAGCTACAGTGTCTTTCGTACAGTTAACCCTCTCAACCTACAAGCGGCAGACTGAAAAGGCACAAAAAAAGGTAAAATCATCACAATTATTAACAATTTAATAATTAACGCAAAAATGCCTGAAAATATAATAAATTATGCACTTAATCTGATTGAAATGTCAGTAATCCCATAACTTGTTATGATATTAATATCTTTTTAAAGACATTTTGAGGGCTTATTACAATTTTAGGAAGTAATAGCAAAAATCAGATGCTACACACGCTTTATCACAGCCAGACACTGTAAAAAAGAGACATCATCATTGGAATTTGAAACATCTGAAAGTCCAGAAGCAAATCATGTGCGAGGAACATTTTCCTCAGGAAAAATAACCAAATCATGCCTTATCATATCTCATCAAAATCACTTGAGGCACAGATGAATAAACTGTCTTCAACAGCAGTAAAAAGCAGAGGCAATTAATGTATTTTCCACGTTAAAATAGGGCTGGCTTCCTGTTATAATTGTAATGTAATGCCATCATTCTCAACTTCCTTACTTTTTTATAAATTGTACGCAGATCTCGGTACTGCCATAGAGTGTTCAGCACCTGAGCAGCTGCTTTAACCACCTTCATAGAGTACCTGCAAAACAGACAAACACATAAACGTATTTAGAGTATCCCCAAGATACCTTAAACCTCATTTTAAATCACACTGTAAATATTACAGGACAGTATGTTTGAAGGAACAGAGTGTCCTCAGGGTGTTTTAACCTGAAACGTTACTGAATATATAGCAGGCTAGAAATAGCTGCTGGTCCATCATTCCACAGGGACATAAAACCTCAATGCACACAAAACCACCTTCCCTCTGGCTATGACTTTTCCTTCCTGTACTGCTTGTGTGTGTGAGTGTTTGTGCAAATCTCCCACTGCCCACTGTCTGGTACAGCGTGTCCAGTCCGGCCACCAGCCACATATGGCTAATGACTGTTTGTGTGTTCTGGCGGTGCATTTGAGCATGTGCACATGTTAGCGAATCCGGTTTGCATCAGTTTGTGCTCGACACTCTCACTAAAAGTGTTTGGGACAAGTGCACACTGCTGCAGCCCACCTGTCTCCTCTGCCCTTGGTGATGTTGACCAGCTTCTCGATGCCGCCCGTGTCGGCCAGGGCCTTGGCGTTCTCCATGTTTTTGCTGGTGACCTCGTGCAGGGTGCAACAGATGGCCGCCACCGTCTCGTCTGACAGCAGGGTGGTGTTCCCCCCGGGGAGACGATTGACCAGGTCCCTCATTGCATATTTCCCTGAGAGGGCGGAGGGGGAAGTGACACATACATTGTGATGTACTGCACAGTGAGCAGAAGCTAATGCACAGACGGACAGACATTTACTGCATTTATTTTCCCTTTTTCATTCAAATGTAAGTGGATATCTGCCACAGTGACCTAAAGTGTATATTTAGTTTTTTTCCTGTATCTTGAATGATATATTCATTCTGCTGGAGACTGCAGAGGGGGAGGCAGTTTGCCTAAATGACATTGCGTTATCATCACAAGGACGTCGGAGCATCCTGGTGTTAGAAAAAGGATTTTTCCCCCTATCTCTCCTTCAGCAGTGCAGCCCAGCTGAAGGGACCAGAATACATGCAGCATAAACTCTCTCTCTCTCTCTCTCTCTCTCTCACACACACACATACACATAGAAAACCAAAAGCACCTTAAACACAACACTGCAGCTCCTCCCCCCTCTGCCTACAGGCGTCACCCCTGCATTGCTGGAACTGTAACTCCTCATTAATTCCACACAGAGCGCATATAAAAACTTGTTTTTCAGTAAATGAGACTGTTTCATGGAACAATACGGGCTGGAGTGAGATTAAACAGAAAATGATAACCTCTAGTTAAATGTGCACAAAATGCGCTTGTTGTCTTTCTGTGTTTCATTTAAAAAAATCTAACTCTTTAACAGTGCTGACAGTGGCTCTATTACACAAAGCATGAAACTGTTTAGGATGTTATTTGTTGAATATATAAATGCTAATACACACTTTAATGTCCACAGTGTTGTATTGCCAATGGTTTATTAGTGAAATAGTGATACATGTTGTACCACTTTCCAAAGAATCCTACTACGTTTCCTGCCCTGTCAATCCTATATACTTCCCTTTGAGCAGTTCAATTCTCTGTTATGCACGTTAACATTGTATAATCATGTTTTCGGCTGGATTTGGACCAAGCTAAACATATTTACATCATGGCTTTTCAGTGCATATGCTCCTAAAGCAGAGCAGCTTCCATCCTACCTAGCCCGTCTGAATCCATCACAGTCTGAAATGTAAGTTGTTTGACAGCGTGACTTCTGACCTATGAGCTCCTTGTTCCTGACATCCAGCGCCATGTTTCTCAGAGCAGTGGCAACCGAACACACCACCCTGTCGTTATCCATCCGCAGCAGCTCCACGAGGATGGGCAGTCCCTTCTCTTTACGCACTGCTGCACGGATGTATGCTGCAAACTGCTAGCACAGAGACACACACAAAATGCATTAAACCTTCAAAAAGGTCCAGATGCCACACGGGTAAATGGATGGGGTTGAGGTGTGATTTCAAGTGTAAAACTGACGTCAGCTCTGACTGACACAGAGGAGGTGAGCTGTTAAATCCTTTTTTAACCAGTTGAATAGATGCTTTGTCTCCCAGGACATCACATTCAACAGACTATATAAAAACAACAGAGTGTGTGCGTTTGTGTTTTTGTGCGCACAGATACACGAACAGTGCCGTACCTTCCAGTTGCCGGCTGAGAGGTTCTGAAGGGACCCAGCGGCGCCCTCCAGAGTGGCGGGGTTTGAGCTCTCAGCCAGCAGTGTCAAGTAAGGCTTCACCACCGAGGGGTGCCATAGCATCTCTGCCCCCTTGGGAGACTTTGAGAAGCCGGGGATGGGTCCCACACCGTCCCACTGCAAACAACCACAGCGTTTAGTCAGGTAAGAAGACAGGGTTGGATGCAGACGGCACTTTTAAAATTATATAATTACAAGTAAAGCATGTGAGAAAAAAAACAATTATAAAAATTAATACACAACATAGTAAGAGAAACAGATGGTAAATAATATATAGATGTTACGATCAGGGTTCATACATTTTCCAAAGTCAAATTCAAGCACTTTATAAGCATTTTCAAGGTGAATTTACATACTTTTTTCCACATCAGCATATTAGATTGATTCATTGGACAAATAATTAAAATAGACCTCCTGTTCATCATAAAGTGCCACAATGCAAATATTTTTTTTAATGGATTAGGGACCATTCCCTCAGTATGCTCAGTTTACTTCTCAAAACAAAACATAGAGCATATTTAAGATGGAGATATACATCAGTGCAGCTGCATCATTCATATGTATCTATATGTTGGTGCACCCCTAGTTATGACTGCATGTTTTGTGTTGTATGTTCTAATAAAAATGTCAATGTTAAAGTTCCATTAATTCCTACTTCAAAGGAATTTGGGATTGGATTGCTGCTCTGAGCTTATAAAAGCACCAAACTCACTGTGTCTTCCTGCAGGCTCTTTTTCTTCTTCTTCTTCTTCCGGCCCCAGCAGCTGGAGTCCACCTCTTTGCTGGGCGACTCGTTGCCCAGCAGGCCGTCCAGCTCCTGCCCCCCTATCAGCCGGGATGGCGGCAGCTCCAGCTCCAGCCGATATGACAGGTTCCTTAGAGTGCAAATACAGTTCTCCACAATCTGACGGCGGACAGAGGGAGACATGGTTTGGGCGGGCAGTTAAAGCGGCGGCTTTCTAAGTCATTGTGACAAAAAACCTTTAATGCAATAAACTCTGTGTGGCATGCAGCACTATCTCCAGCCCATGTGTGGTACACAGGCCTGCTATTTGTGGCGTTGCAAATGAATTCGTTGTGGAACCCAAGGGTCTCCAGTTAGAAAGAATATCTGGACCAGAGCAAATGGATTTTATTCCACGCCGTTTGAGTTCTGTGCACGCTTTTCCTCACAGAATGTCAATGAGCATATATGTTTGACAGAATTAAGGGGCCCAGCTCCCAGGGGATGAGCTCTCCACATTACAGATGAGCCACTTGACTTTTTATGCCTTTTACAGCACACAGATGCATGTCTGAGAGATTTGATTTAATTCATAGTGCTGCCATAGAAAAATGTCTATACTGCAGGTAAATGAGCTTTGTCTATCAGATTGTGAATGTTGTGCATGAATGAGTTGTGTTTCAGAGGACAGAGTAGATAAAATAGTTGCGGCTGGAGACTGTGGTCATTCAGACACCAGCAACACAATGACTCAAACAGGGTTAAGTGGGATTTTTCCCCAGAGCCTCTTATCATGTGGCAGCATGTTTTCCTCCTGGCTATCTGCGTGTGTGTGTTTGTCTGTGTGTGTGTGTGTGGGTGGGTGTTTTAGTGCGTACCTTGCTGTCGAAGTCAGAGGTGTTTACACAGGCTTTGATGACGTAAAGTAGTGAGTCAACCAGACCCTCACAAACGCGCATCTGTTTTCTGGCCTCCTCACCGGCTGAACTCAGGTTCCTTTTGAATAGCACATCACACACACACATACACACACAAATAAATTAGGCCTTTGATTTGGAGCTTTGCTCAACAAACAAATGAGCATACGCAAATACACAAAATGACAGCTGTGTGTGTTTGTGTTCCATTTAATGTGGGTTTTTTCCATCCCCATGCACCATCCATAATGTATGAAGTGTGTGTGTGGTCTGACTGAAGTCATTATAGCACTTTGCCGAGTAAATAGGTGACTAAGTTAATGCGCTCACACACACACAAACAATAATGTCTATGTATGTATGCATATGCACACAAACACAAACACTCAGTTCCACTGGCTTTTACCAATTAAAGGCTAAACTCTACACACAGCAATGTTTACAAAGGAAGATGCCTCAGGAGAGAAGCTGTTAACATAACATAATTGACTGTAATAGTCTATGGTATTATTAGAAGTGACCTTGAATATTCAACTATTAAACAATTACTCTAAAGAGCCTGATTCAACTGTGTTTTAGTCTAATCTTGACTAAAACAAGCAGATTTCTTGCAAGTACAGTGCAGTTTTTGGGATGAATATATTTGTTTATTGTTGAATATATTTTATATTTATAGAGTCAATGTTGAACTTACAATAAAGCGCACAAAAATGTACTCATAAAGTAGATAGCTAACTGATAAGTTGGGTGCTACACATGCTATAGCTAGCACCATTTCACTAACCATTTATGAGGCTCTTGTCAAGATGCCAACTACCTCAAACATCAGTATTTTGATGATATTCTGGGGTGAATATATTTGATGTATAGTGTCAATGCTTTATTTGCAAAACAGCACACAAAAATGTATTCATAAAGAAGATGGCTAACTGATAAGAACAATGCTACACAAGCTATAGCTAATACAATTTCATTACCCATTTATGAGGTTGCCTTGTTCTTCTCTTCCTGCAACATGTTTTTTTCATTATTTGTTAAACATTTTATTTAGCTAGTCATTAATAAATATTTCCAAACGTTCCCAGCTCAACTTCCCATGGAAAGTTTGTGGAAATTTACCAGAATTAAAATCAAGTAAAATTGAGTAAGCAATAGCCGCATGTATATTGGCAAATTATTTAGTTGTTTTGCCATATCTTATTTATTTATTTATTTATTTTTTTTGGCTATCTACAGAAACATCTTAAACACGGGGTCAATGACTAAAAACAAAAACAAAAATGACTTGACCCTCATTCCACTTTCACCTGTTTATAAATTCATATTCAGGGACAGCCCCAAATTCTACATGCAGCACAACAAACCGACTGAAAGGAACAGAAGCTGTGGATCCTACAGCATTAACTGTTATAGTCTTTGATAAAATGATGAAAAAATAACAGCTATATGACTGAAACATGCACATTAAGTTTATGCACATTTCCTTTTGATGGTGCCTATTTAAGAAATTATTTACGACAAACTACACACTTGGGGGTCATGTAAATGTTGCTCTTTATCTCTTTTTATGTTTATGAGGTGGCACTCATGTATTATGTTTTTCTTCAAAGACATCAACAGCTACTTAAAGACGACCCACTGTGAGCTAAGTCCCCTCCAGCTGTAATAGCAGCAGTTGTCCACACTGGGGTGGTAGTGCCCAGTGTGCTCATCAGGTGGTTTACCTCAGACAGCCTGTGGTGTTCCTCAGCACCAGGGAGGAGTGGAACTTCAGCTTGTGGTCGTCATCAAAGGTGGAGCTGCTCCATCCAGAGTGAGGGATGATCACAGTGTTGGTCAGAGTCGTTAAGGCGTCCCTAATGATTGTCATCTTGACTGCGTCACATGACGACAGGTTCCACAGCACCCCTGCGGAGACACGCCACACAGGAACTGAGAAACAGGCACGCAAGCCTCCGGTCATGTCAGCTGTCATGTGTTCAGTTGGGGTAACCCAACAGTGATACCAACAACTTGGGCTTTTAATAGCTCAGTGTGTGTGTGGCTGTGTCTGTAAACACACAAGTGAAAAATACTCCTCTTCACAAATGAAACAACAGCTCGAGCATCGAGGCATCAGACACATCAAATTTCATCTGGAAAGAGTATCCTTGAGGCGAAAAGATTATTACTGCTTGAAACAGGGTGGAAAAAAGAAAAGAGGACAAGGCGGAGATCCATATGGCATGGGCTCAGTCATTCATACATAAATAATGTAAAGGATTTAGAAATTATGCCATGATTTCACTCAATTCAAATATACTTTTGGTAACCAGTGATAATCATGCACAGTCCTGGCAGCCTTTGATGCAGCATCTGTCGAGGATTAGCCAGCATGTAGCATGTTCTTCTAATTAGATGCCTCTTGCTGCTGGGCTTATACTGAGGCACAGGCTGACTTGTGCAGGGGACCAGCAGCCTTGGAGGAGGCTAATGCTGCATGAGCTAGAAACTAAAGATCGAGGCTAAATACATGGATAATACTCTAGTGCATGTGCTGAATGCACATGCACAGAGTGTTCAGTTTAACAACAAAGAGGCTGTCCAATTTTAAAATTAAGAAAAGTTATTTAAAAAAAAAAAATCCTGGGCATTTTGAAAGTTGGCAGCTGAGGTAACTATTAAAACAAATGGGAATTTGTGGCAATGCATGTGAATAAACTGATCATTTACATAATTGAAGGATGGTCCTTAGCAGTGAACTTAAATGTAGTTGGTGAAAGTATATGTTAGCATATGCTTGACTAAAGCAACCAGATTTCATGAAGGTACACTTGAATATCTATTCTAATCATGTGCACATAGCACCATGTTTACTGCAGAGCTGTTGAGGCCATGCCACCTTCATGCACACAGGATTTCTAGAAACTAGACCACACTTCAGAGCCCAGAGCACAGGACTGCTGAACACATTTGTTGCATGAGCTGGAAACTAAAGATGCAAGGCTTAATGGATGGATAATACTGGAGTGCATGGGTAGAGTGCACGTGTGTTAGTAGTCCAGATGTGGTTACTTCATAGCTTAAACATGTTTGTATCCAATTTTGTGTTTGCTCTACAACTTTTAACCTTGGTTTGTAAATGCATAACAAAGTACATGCAGGCAGGGTGAGCCATTACTCTACACTCTGCATGTGTGTATCCGCACCTCGTACACAAGGACGCCTCAAAGGGTGAGGTCAAAAATAATGATTAGCTTTTCCTGACTTCTTCTTTCTTAACCTCACTTTTTATTTCCTCTCAGCACGCTGCTCCCCCGCTCTCTAATTGAACCGACGGAGCCGATAATAGTCTATAATATAGCCCAGGAGCCCAATTCAAACACTCTGCTGGCAGGAAGCTACACAGACAGATATGTGTCTCTTCCAGTCATTCAATGCCATTTCAATAACTTTTATCCTTATTAACACAACATTAAAGTGCTTTTAAAGCCATTCATATCCTTCAGTGAACCTTCATTATTTTCTTTTTATTTATTTGGACAAAATATCAAGACAAAGCTGAGAATTAAGAGATTCTTGGCTCTGGAACGTTAATAGCATGTGGTTGTTATGAGAGCTTGCCAGCAGTGTGTGGGGCTGCATGCTGATACCCTAGCATTAGGTGGGGCTAATATCTCTGCTCGACTCCGGCAGCGGGATACATTTCAATCAAATCCTTCTGTGACGATCGGGCTCTGCTCCTTGTGCAAGCACATTGGGTTTTGTGTTTGCCTTTCTCACGGGATACTCTGACACACAAGGATTGCCCTGAAATAAAACCAGTGATAACATATAAATTCTCACGCCTGTTGACCAACTTCCCCAGTCATTTTAACTCCATAATCCCACTCCAGTTCCTACACAGAAATTCTGATGTCAGTTATAAGAGTAAAAAAGGATTTTTTAGTCAGCTCCTCTGGAGTTGGTGGCAAGCCGCAGAAATCAGCATGTGAACTCACTGATGTGAGCCCGACAAAGCTGTCAGTGGTGCATCACCAGCGGCAATAATTCAAATCTGACAGTCACATGCAGCAGACCTTTGACAGTGTGTGTGAACAGAGTCCTAAACTGTTCTCTGCTCATGTTCCCAGGTGCCATGACCTGCCTTTGAAACACCAACCCAATGTAAACATGGTTCTGACACCAGGGTCAATAGTCTGTCAGTAGAGCAGAGGAGAGAGAGGAAGAAGCTCAGTACAGACATGGGGAAAAAAACCCCAAAAACATCAAGCTGGTGGGATGGTGTTGAAACATTGATCCAAGGGCTAACTGAACTGAAAACTGGATGGACATATCTCTGGACTTGTGGTAGCTCAGCTATGAAGCGTTCTGGGTTCATGGATTAGAGATGAAATTGCCAGGAAGGACTGGATTTTTATAAAATGGAATTAATATGACGTGTTGTCAGACCACACTGGAAGACAGAAGCGTTTTTAGCAGTTTCCAAAGGCCACACTTGCTATCATATATCCCTCTCCAGAAAAACGGTTTCAGGCTGGCTTGGAACCGGTTGCTAATCTGGAACCCCTTCTTCCATTTTTTGATAAAGAACCCCATCTCCGCTATTGGTTCCAGATTGGCACCAATAGCTTGCTGGTCTCGAACCAAGAATTGCTTAGTTCTGGAAGTGGGGATGGGATTATTGTGACCAACAAGACTCCTAAAACTCATTGCCATTTAAAAATAAAGAAAACAAAGCTCCAGTGTGAATGTGAGTAAAGGGAGCAGTGGTGGCTTGCTGGTCCTCGACAGAAATTCTGAATAAACTTGAGGAACAACAAAATTAAAACCTGCCTTGTGCTCAAAGTTGGTGCTACCATTGCTTGAAATAAAAAATGTATAGTGTGATCCAATGATGTGGCTCTCTATCCTAAAAGTTGTAAAAGCAACTGCCCCCCATCACTAGCACCAGGCCTGATGTAGAACTAGGTTAGCATTGACAAAAGGCGGTAATAGAGGCTGGAGATAACCGCTCAGACCTTCAGACGCTCCCTCCTTAAAGGCTTCTCTAATGGTTTCCAAAGCTGTTTGACCATGCGACAAGCAAGTCTGATGAGTATTCTGGCGCCTCAAGGGTCCCGACTCACCGAACCATTGGGCCATCATTGAGTGGTTTATTACTGACTCTTCAGTTTCTGGCCCTGTTGTGTTATCTGCAACCATTCACCAGTATTGCATGTGGAAAATCAATGACATCTCCCCTTCATTGCATTTTTTTCATGGTTTGTTTTCACTTCCACCTTTTCTTCTTTCACAAGCAACTGCAGAGCAAAGTGTACATTTAAACTTTAAAGTGGCATGTGCACCCTTTTATTAGACATACTTTCTTTTATATTACAGGACTATAAAGAGATTAATAGTGGCATAAAATGGGCACAATGAATTATAGATAGAGAACACAGATACAGTTTTTCTCCCCCTGTTAAGGTGAAGAATAGTCAGTGGTCAGATAAATTTATGTTTCTTTGGGCATTTTTGGCATTATTGTAGACTTGATAGTGAAGAGAGAAATGACACAGGGGGATAGAGAGGTCACACCATCTACTATCACAACACTGATACACTGATATCTGCTCTACAACAGGTTTCATTTTTTTCATTTTACATTTCTTCCCTGCTAATTTCAACGGCATTTTGCCATAAAGATCATTCATATAAAGCTGTCTCTTTTTCCTGCCACCGTAAAACTGGAAGGCTGCTTATTGTTTCCTCAGCTGAATTACCACAGTGCATTTTTCACTTTTAATAGCACTACACTGGCAGTTTCTCCAAGCTCCTTATATCTGTGCTACCCAATCTGACACCATCTCCACTAGACACACACAGCTTGAACTGATCTTTTGCTGGTTGGTTACCAAAATGTCGGCCTGCTCATGTTGGCCTCTTAAACCGCCGGTCAGCATGTCATGGATGTTGTCAGGTGCAATAACTGGGTGGGCATTTATTTCATCCAGAGAATAGTTGCTGATCATTCAAACTCTGCCCAACTTATTAACCTTTCAATTTTTGGGAGCTGAACTGGAAACTTGTCAATGCTGCATCGACCAAGCCTCAGAAAACCAGCTCGGTGTGTGTTTTCAAGTCAAGTGGGCGTTTCTCATTTTCTCCATGTGAAGCTGGAAGTCAGTGCATTTCTGCTTATGGCTATAACAGGATTTATTTTTGGATCAAATTCAGTTTCTCATTTTTCATTTGATCAAAAGGTCTTAGCCTCCTTACTCTTTGCTCTCAAACTAAATAAACACTGAAATTGATGCCAGCGATGGGCAGCTGGGTCTATAAGTTTTGAGGCTTTTCTGCTCATCTTTGTGGAAATTAGAAGTGTATCTTTTGTTTCGAAATACAGACTGGCAACAAATACAGCCACAGTGCCACAAGTTCACAAGTTTGATAAATAAAAAAACAAAACAATGAAGGCCTCTGTAGCAACACAGTGACCCCCATTACTTCCTCATTAAGTATATTACTCACTGTGCAACATAAATATTTTTTCAGCTGTAATCGTGCAAGTTTTGTAAGAGCCCTTAAAGCCTCCCACATTCTGCTCAGTTCTTTTATCTTTACTTGGCTTCTACAAAAACTTAGCAGAACTGAGTAAAGTTGATCATTTATTGAAAGAATATAGCCAAAGGCGATTACAGCGCTGGATTCTACAGCGTCCACCAGGGCACAAACACAGAATGACCAGATACTTCCTCATTCACAACCACAACAATTTTGATTGGACTTCTAGCAACTGGTCAATTTGGGGTGTCAGCTGCCAACCAAAAGCTTTCCCCTTTTGTCACACTTCCATATATGGTGTTTGTGTATGTTGTGTAGGTCTTGGAAGATTCCTGCTCTGGAGAGGAAGCAGGCCCCAAATTACTACACTCCATATCTGCTTTAACAATCTTCAGCCTGCAACACTTCACCTAAACTAAACTAAACTAAACTAAACTAAACTAAACTAAACTAAATATCTCTATCCTTCAGTTTTCAGGTGTCTATATTGTTCCTTGTCTTGTCTATATTGTTATTTCTTATTGTTTAAAGTGCTGACACTTTCTCAGATTTATTCTTCTTTATTACTTTTATATTTTGCGTTATTTTCTTGTTAATTTTACAGTACACTTTTTGCTGCTGTTACACTGAAAAACAATATCTTATCAATATATATATATATATATATATATATATATGACAAAAGAATGAGAAGTTTGTGAGCTGTACTGATTTTATAAAGACTGCAGTGAAGTAACATGATAGTAATACAACAGGAAGACAGCGAAGGTGCAATGGCGCCTTAAGAGGAGACGAGGATTTTCTCATGTTCATCACCCACCTAAACTTAATTCAGAGATTTTTCTTTTCTAACAACAGTTGGGTGGGTTTAGATGAGACGGTGAGTACGTGCCAGCCAAATCGATGACTCTTTTTATTTGACAAAAATCTATGCCCGTAAGAGTAGAGCATTTTCTTAAAATACATTCAGCTGCACTCAGGGCAAAAAAAAAAAAAAACAGACTCTCAAACACAATGAAATCATGATTAACAATCGAGTTTGCCAATGTGAAGCCGTAGTGTGTGTGTGTGTGTGTCAGTTTCAGGTGTCCTCAGCACTGAAGGTAATGAGGCAGTGAGGCTCTGGCCTTTGATCTGCAGGGCTGTTTCCAGACAGAGCAATAACCGCGACAGCTGCAGGGAGATGATGCAGGTAAGCCGGGACCTCTTTGTGTGTCCCCACAACATGACCTCTGACCCGGAGCAGGGGGTGGCCTGTTCTTGCAGCTACTTCTGACACAGGTGACACCTGGACCTCCCAGTGGAGTCGAGACGGAGCCGCTGACACGGTGTGAGCCCCAACACAACACACCAACACTGGACACTAGTTTCAAAGGTGCCATAATTCATAACCGTACACCATTGCGCAGCAGTGCTTTATGAGTGAAAAGGAGCCGCTGGTGGGTGAGTGATTCCTGTCTGCTCCACTTAGAGCTCTGGCGTGGGATGCCCTTGTCGTCGGGCTGAAAGCTCTTTATGTGGATTGTTCTCATCAGCTGTAATTAACCAGAGGTGATGCAGCACTTCTGACCTTTTCTAATTGCTCCCAATCCTGCGGCTTGCACTTCCAATTAGCTGCAGCAGGCTTTTAGGCTGGTGGATGGAAGTGGGGAAAAACTCAAACGGAGCTCACATGAAACTCTGCACAACATATTGCAATGTCAATGAAGGCTGATGGAAATTTCAGTGGATACCAGCCATTGATTCCTGTGTACTTCGTTTTATAAGCGGGAAATTATGAGACAAATTACGTCGTTGTGCTGCTTTAAATGCTGATGCTACGGCGTGTGTTATACAAAGTAAACAGACAGTTAATTGAAACAAGAAGCAGATCTCCTCCCAGACAATTTAAATATGCCTCAGTGCACTGTGTTTGTAATCCGACTGTATTGTTTTCCTCGGGGAGGGGGGGCGGCGCTGGACTGTAACCCGAGCCCATATCAGCGCGGGGGCTTGTGTCGAGCTCAAGCAGCTGACTCAGCCACCTGGGAGCCAAATGTCTTGGCTTGCTTATTTCTGTAGTGCTCCACCCTGATCCTAAACAACATGGATTTATCCGCTGTTTGCAGAGCTTAGACAACACACAAATACAACTGAGTTGCACACAGCGCTATGCAGAGAGGAGGAGAATGACAAGCAGACTGGCGAGGGACAGTTGTTTGCACGCAGAGACGGAGCTAAATCTCTCTGCAGCCTCGGTAATAAAAGAATAAGAATCCTGTGGAAATGTGGTTTCATTTCTTTGCATATATCACAAGCAGCGGTGACAGCAGGGGCAGCATCTTTAGGAAAACCCTCTGTGAGTCAGTTATTATGACAATCATAATTTTAGGACTGACTACGGTAAGAAGACAAACTTTTTAGTCAGAGTGTCTGTTTCTTGTATCATGCAGCATCACAGGGAGCACCAGATAACCACGAGCCACATTCAGCAGTCATATGCAACCAAACCACTTCAGGACAACCTGTCCTGAAACACCTCTGGGTCTGTCAGGTAAATAATTCAGCATCTTTTGCAAAATATTCCTGTCCTGCTGTAACCCTGCACTGGACCTCCTGAGGACCAGATTTCCCTGCAGGAGGTGACAGCGGAACAACACAAAACGTTACAGGTCGAAAAGCTAAACAATGAGCTCAAACTCGCTTTAAAGCTGCGTAAAGGAGCTGCGGATTAAGATGAATATTCTGTACGTTCTGTGTCGTAAGTGGCTTTTTATGCGTATTTGAAGCTCTGAAGGTGCGTTGTCATATTTCAAGATGTCATGATACACACACACACACACACACACACACACACACACACACAACAAAACACACGGATGGAGCGCTGTGTGCCAAGCAAATGCAAAAAAACATGGTGATCTCTTTTTTGTATAAATACCTCAGTAATTTTCTATAAAAGTCGAGTTGTTGAGCGATAAAAGGGCTGAAATTGATTGAAATGGTGCAGCTAGATTGCTGCTGAACAGCCACAATATTATAGATGCGTGCCTCCTTTCGAATGTTGTATTTCAAAGGCTTAACGGCAACAAATGCGCAGTGGAAAGTTTTGTTCAATAGAAAGATGTTGTGAATCTTTTTCAACAATGTTCACCTTTCGACTGAATGTTTGGATTGCACACCACAAATAGTACAAAACTATTAATAATACTGAAGCTCAATGTGTAACAGACATGAAAAAAGCTGTGTGGCATTCAAGTGTTGATTAAGAACATTGTGATTGAAGCTCCCAAGCTTTGAATGATTTGCTACAGCCATAGTAAACTGAATATCTTTTGGTGTTGGACTCTGTTTGGAAAAAGATTATGCATTATGATTTATGAAATTAGATTTATATTTAAACTCTGGGAAACTGAGATGAGATTTTTTTCATATTTTCTCAAATGTAATAGATAAAATTAATTAAACTCATGAATGATAAAAATAGTTATTTGTTGAAGCCCTGGATGGCGTAGTGTATACTTTCTTTTCATGCTGGATGCAGGAGCTTTATAGCGGATCATCATTATGTCAAAGGATGTAACAATGGGGGGAGGCAGAAAATAACAGTTTGAACACTGCGTCCTCAAAGATGATGGGACAGCTCAGAATTCAGCTCACATTTGTATCAAACATATCCTCCACACATGCTGACTTACCTGTGACGAGCTCCCGCACTTCAGCATCTACGGTTTTCCTCAGCAGGCGCAGCAGAGCCGGGATGCCTCCTGCGTTCCTCACAGCGATCTTGTTTTCATCCATAGCTTTCCCGTAAACCAGGTTCCTCAAAGCTCCACAAGAGTTCCTCTGGACCTCGAGGACCTTGTGGTCTAGCAGGTCCACCAGATGTTTAATTCCTCCCAGTCGACACACCTGTGGACAGTGTTGGGAAAAGGATTCAGGCGGGAAAAGGATTCTGACCACTAATAGCATTTTCATAGCATGGAGAGCAAAATCATGCATTTATTCATGTGACAGGAGAATCTACGCACAGGAAATTTATTCATACTGAGACAGAAATTACTTAGAAAAGTAATGCTAATCTATGACCACAGAAAGACGTCTTCACTACAGGAGACGGTTGTTTAAAAGACTCTATTAACATTTTCATGCGGCGAGAAGAATACGAGAAAGAAGACAGCTCTTTCAAAACACGCTTCCTGCTTTTCATTTTATAGGAGAATCTTTCTGTGATATGTTGACATTTGGCATGTGAGAATAAAACATACATTCCTCGTCTCTGATGTCTTATTCCTCCTCCTGCATAAGGCTGAGAAAGGATGAACTTGACCTTTCGAGATGGAACTCTGGATTCCTGTGTGCTGTGGTAAGGGTGTTTTTATTGGGCACATGTAAGCAGTGGGAATGTGTCTTTGTGTCTATGCAAATTAGGTTGAATTTAAAGGCCAAAGTGGTCGGTCAACTGAAGAACGACAGCTTGCTTTTTTCTTTTTTTTCTTTTTTGCAGCTCGTTGACTTTGGCTCATCAAAGTAATGGCTGGGGTCTTTGAGATGGACAAGAGCTCTAAAAATAGGCCCCATCATGCAACAAGCTAGAGCAAGATTAGCCAGAGGATTTGGCAGATTAAGCACCACATTATTGGGTGGCAAAACTGAGAGCCATAATGTTGCTAATAATCTTTCACTCCACATAAAAACTGTGAGTTTGCAAAACTATAGGAAAAATATGAAAGGTCAAGCTGAAACCAGAGTGTTGGTCTGCCATGGAGGTTTACAAAGGACAGTTTGCATGTTGGGGTTTTTTTTGGACCAAGTTTTAGCAATTTAATGAAATAGTTGGCATTTGCAAAATAACGTTGGTGGAAAAAGTATTCAGTTCCTTTACTTAAGTAAAAGTACCATACTGTGAAATTACCATCACTACAGGTAAAAATCATGCGTTCAAAATGTACTGAAGTAACAGTACAAAAGCATCAGCTTCACAATGTAAATAATAAAAATAAATAATAATAATAAAGCTAAAGTAACTCATAGAATAGCCAGATTCAGATTATTTTATGTATTCTAAAATTATTCTTAATGATGCATTTGTGTGTTTGAATTATGTAGAGATACAGCGCATTTAACTACTTTTATGAGGCTGAATTAAAACAAAGTCAAATCACTTTAAAATGACCATGTGTTTACTTCATGTTACATCTGAGAATGTACACCTGAGAAGAAACTAATGCTGGGAACTTCCTGCAGTGGATTGCACTATTTACCTAAAAATGTTGTGGGATAGAAGCATAAAATCTTATAAAATTTAAACTGACAAGTGAAGTTAACACACCTCAAAATTGTACTTAAGAGCAGTACTTCAGTAACTGTACTTAGTTACATTCCACCAATGCAAAATAAATTCCAAAAAACTGCTTTTTCCTTTAATCACGACACAATTGACACTAACGAAAGCACAAAAAGTGCCAATGTGAACAAACTATCAGAAGTTAAGGTGGTTGTGTAAAGATGTTGACAAAGTCATTCTAATTAGACACAGAGTGGCTCCAGTGGTCCAATACCTACCTCAGACTTTACTCGATTATCACCAAAGCACAGGTGCTGCAGGTAGGCGGCTGCGTTGGCCTGCACCGACGGGAAGTGGTGCTGCAGCATGTGAATCACCTCCGTCAGCTCCGGGTCCCGCCAAGCAAACTCTCTGGAATTGCAGGTGGGGAGCAAAGGTATCAGCATGACGACAGAGGCAGAAATAAAGTTCTCTCCTTAAAAAAAAAACACAGGCGCAGTTTCCCTCAAAATGAATACTTCAGCACCTCAAGGCAAACTGATAAGCCCGGGAAATTACATTCACATCCGGTTCTATATAACAATCCACTTTGGTCACACTTGGATTACTGCTTTTCTGTATGCAGCACAGCAAAGAAAGAAGTGAGGAGTGCGTCTTCTCCACACTGCTCTTCAAATGCACTTAGAAACTATTTTTTTGCACTCGAAAGTGAATAAAAAATATTCTGTCATATTTCTACTGGCATATTACTTTATAAGCATTTTTTTGTTTCTATAAACACATGATGGGGCATGAAAAGGTTCCTTTTTAGATGACTGATTGTGTAGACAAACTCCAAATTATGTTAGAAATCAAGCATTTTTTAAGGAGTATATTCAAATTTATGCATCATCTTAACCTTGGAAAAAGTTTAAAAAATAAGCCTTTCCCAAACTTTCAATACTTTAAACAAACCCTGCTTCTTCATTATAGTAAGGAGATGCAACAGCCAAAATTATGTTTGATGAAAAAATTCTTTTCAAGCACTTTATTCAAAATCTAAGCACTTTTCAAAGCTTGGAAAGCCAACATTCAGATTCAAGGAACCTTGCACGCAACTCCCTCACTAAGGCTCAAACTGCCTCTCTCCTCACTGTATCGCAGCAAAAAGCTGAAAACATAACAGTGAATGTCCCTGGATGGAGACCCTGTTAAATATTCCAGGAGGAAACTTTATTCCACTGCTCCGGCTGACTGGAACTGGGCCGTGGTGCCTCCCTCCCTCGGTTCCCTCTCTTGAAGTAGTTACACTACAGCAACATACACGAGTGTAAACAAAGCTCCCAATGTGCAAGGTCAGGGGTTTACTGCAGAGGTCAACCCGCTCTCTGCGCTTACACACGTTTGTACGCTGAGAGCAGACGCAGCACTTTAGTGTATGTGAGAGTCTATTGTTAAGAGGCCAGGCATAGAAGAGCCAGCTTAAAAGCTCGAGCTGCATGCGACTACCCAGGGGGCTCCCTGTTTAAATAGTAAGAGGACACCAGTGTTGACCCAGCAGAACAGGGATGCCTTGTAAGCATAAGTAGTCCCTTTGGATGAGTGTTTCCTGCTACAGTACGCTGGCTACTAAGCACTGTCTGCATCTGGTAGTTAATAAACATTTCTCCTACCTGGGATCCTTCTGGATGCTGTCTATGGAGGGAGAGCGCGTGGCACCGTCATCCACGACGACAGCCTGCCGAGCGTAGTTGGGATCAGAGGGCCGGTACTGTGCCGAGCGGTACGGATCAGCATAGGTGGCTGCAGTGTTTAGAGCATAGTTGTTTCTTTGGTAGATCATGGTACTGCGCTGGCTGGGTGTCCGCTGGAGACTCCCCACACCTGAGGGACAAAAAACAAAAGTTGTAGACAGGAAGTTTAAGAAACACACACAGACACAAGTAACACTGAATCAGTGTTAGTGGAGATTAGCCAACCTTTTCAGTTAAACTGAGAGCTTCGCACCGGTAGCATACCACTTTAAAACAAGCAGAAAATACAAACATGCGGCCGTTCCGTCAGACTCAGCAAATTCTAAAATGTGGAACCAATTAATGACGAGGATAAAACGTGGCTCCCATGGCTCCACGAGGCAGAAGTCTTCTTCTTCAGGGGGCTGTTTGCATGTTGTTTTGTTTTTACAAGATTGTGTTTAACCAGAGGGATCCTGCTGGTCTTCAAAGAGGACAACCTGCTCCATAATCCATAAATCCGTTCCTCAACGCCTTCTTGCTCCTTTGCGCCACTGTGTTCTTAGGCTAACTTTGCCAAACGCAGCAGAGAGAAAAAGGTAAACCATGACCGGCTCCAAAACCGGTCAGAGATTCACCCGTAAAGCGGAAGCAACACAAACATGCAGAGAACTCATCCTTGTAGATAAGATCCAATATTCAGCATGACAGCATCTCGCTTCAGTCGTTTCTCTTCTCTCCCATTTGCTCCAAGTGATATTATGACCTAGTTTTTTTTTTAAACACAATGGGTCACAAACACAGAACTGCATAAACAAGCTGGTTGGATTAAGCCCTCCTTCTCAGCAGAACCACGTGATGTGTAGCAGCGTGACTGCTGCACTGGTCAGATCACTATCAGAGTGCCAACAGGACTGGGCATGTGCGTGCTCAGACTCCCTCCTACCAGGAACCAAGACGTCAACTTGTGGGGCTGTTCCAAAAACACAATTTCTCACATCAGTGCACTTCTATGTTGGGCAGCAGCACTTCCCTGCAATATGGTTATCTCCCAAAACAAAGCCAACGACACTGGAGGGCAAATTCTAAACAACACAGTCGCTTTGCAGTTTCACCACAGTTCCTTTGGATTTTTCATCTTCTCAGTCAGGGATCAATATTTCTACTGAACATAAAAAACTTCCTCTTATTTCCACAGAAAAGTACAAGCCACAAGCCCGCCCCCCATCAAAAAAAAGGCATAGAATGTGTGGGGAAAATGGCCCATTGAAATTTAATTTCACAACATAACAAAGAAAACTCTGGAATCAAATTGGATTTTTCTAATGAGGGAGCTGTTACAAAGACTCCATACTGAACAGCTTTTCCAGCTCCGCCCCACTCGCCTTTTCTCAATATAGCTGGCATAAACACATTATAGATGCTCGTCTGGGGGCTTCTTTGCGGCATCAATAGCATTTATTAGCGAACTTATCGGTCTAAGCAGATCTCCTGTGTGCCAAGGAGGGAGCTGAATGGAGTGTGTGTGTCGGCGCAAACTAAGCGTGTGTATCCGAGGCAGGAGGGATGATGAGACGAGAATCAACAACATCAGGCGAGCTGGATGAGGGCAGGCTATGGATGTGGGTAACCAAGCTGTCCCCTGGCCCCTCTATCCTTCTTCTCATTCTCAGTGTGACACACGGGTAATGGACTCCTTTGTGGCAGGATGACATATCAGTACCTGCCTATTAACTCATGTCTCACCCTTTCTGCTGACAGTGGAGGGAGGGACGGAAGGGAGGCAGGGAAGGAGAGGGTGACAGAGTGAAAGAAAAATAGCGCGCGAGAGAAAAAACACAAGGAAGAAAGAGTCGACACAGGTAGCAGCAGAGCTAAAGGGCAGATGGACAGAGAAATGGCGTTCCCCAAAGAAGACAATACAGCGAGTCAAGGGGCTGCGGATCAAGTGGAAATATGAAGGCAAAGGGAACATCTGTACTAGATAACAACAACAAAGTGCTCGAGATGTGACGATGGGTCCCAAGAAGAATAAATGTTATGGAAGAAAAAATATGTGGTCATCTTTACCTCCATGACAATATAGAGATAGCATAAGAAAAAGGGAAGAAAAAAGGAAAATAAAGCAAATGATTTTTCCTGCCAGATTGTTAACAAAACAAAGCCACGCAAGAAGTGACTGTACGACAATCCTCGAAGCCAGGCCTCTGGGTTAAAGAGCGGTACCAAGCCAAGGTAGCATTCACTTAGTGAGAAAAAAACAACCTTGCAGATCACAATTACAGAACAATGGCAGGAGTAAAGGATGTACTTTTGAAGGCCACACAGGAAGTAACAGCCATTGGGGTCTATTGAGGATTCGCCCTGTGGGAGTTTTGCATTGGAGGTTGTATCATTGAGATCACTGTGGAACATTATGCAATATTGAACTACAAATGGTCACATGATTTGAACGTCACTACCATTAGCTTACAACAATCTCCTACAAGCTAACCTTCTGTTTGGACAGGCTAGTGAAATGTTAATGTCCCAGACAACCACTGCAGTCTCATTTAGCCATGATTTAGCAACCAGCTTTTTGAGGATGCGTAAAAACTTAATTATTCACAAGTTGGACTGTTTTCTAAAGTATTTTCTGTGAAACGTGTTAACTCCACACTTCAATTCAGGCATCTTACCACAAACCCATTCAAAATCCTCAATGAGTTTAAGAGATTAGACCCCAGGGCACTAAAATGCTAACTCACTTCCTGGTTTAAGAAGTCCCAAAAGATAAAAGGCAATTATAAGAAGGCACGAGGTTGTTATTCTACAATTAAAATAATATGAGACCAACCTGAGGAGCTCCTGTAGAGGGTGCCCTGCTGGGTGTGGCTGGGGCTGCGGTACAACGGGCCCTGGAACGTCCGATCCTCGTAGATTGGAGCAATGTGGCGGTCTGGGGACATTGCTGACCTCAAGTCCTGGCCGAGCTGGCTGTGTTGACTGGCGTATGAGCTGCGCATTCCTGGAGATGGAGGAGAGTGGTTAGCAGATAAGTGGTTAGCAGCAGAATAGAGTAGTGATTACACAGACAGTTTCATAAGTAAAGTGTCAAAGGTTTGGGCACTCTGCCATTCAACTCCCATATGTCCTGTCAAAGTGTCATTGAGGAAGACACTGGATGACTTTCAGCTTATTTACTGTGATTCATTCTTGGAAGAGCATCACTTAAATGATGAGGAGAGGAGACGAAAAGAAAAGCAAACAGGAGAGTGGGTGCTTTAACCCACCCCTTTCTAGACAGCCATTGGTTTCCATTTATTTTGTTGTGGTTTGTAAATCAGTTTTCAAGACTTCATACTTGCCTGATTTAGGTAATCAATCACAGTAAATGACATGTCTCCTTTAATTTTTGTCAAAGTTAATGTCATTGTTGCATGGTAATGCGGTTCACTGATATGCCAAGTGTGCTCTGCATTACCATACAGCGATAATGCAACGACAAAATGACAAGCAGACGTGATGCTCACTCTGACCTCTCGAGAGAAAAAATCCTTTCACCGGGCGGGTACAAGTATAGTAAGCAAAGGGGTTTTTTGAGAAGTTAAAAAAGCTAGATTTATTTATTTCATTTGTAAATTACAGGTTGTTTCATTAATATGTATGATTTCATTCACGCTTCCCCAAGGACGGTGTAATAAAATGTTGATTTTAAACTTGTTTCCTGACACAAAAGTGAGAAAAAAATAACGAAAAAAAAAAGCAAAACAAAATAAACAACAACAACAAACCCATACTTATCTGCATCTGCTAAATTCAAATTACTACTTTAAACGTCTGTATCGGCCTTGAATTTAATAAACGATGCTCCCTCTGTATCTGTACTACAAAAGACAACAAAACTAGCCAACCATGGCCAACAGTGTTGATGTACAAATTGAGAATATGTCTGAATAAGAACTGTAACCGTTCTCTTTTGCATTGGTTTTGTCAGCCGGTGGCCTTTCTCTCGTTGAAGAACAATAGGTGGAATCAAATTGTGAATACTGTGCTGCACTAAATGGGTAAACTCAGCCACCGATGAAGGCCAGCAAGAGCCAAGTGGTGGAGAAGAATGTGAACCAATCAGAGCATGGCCACAGCAGCTGGTAGCACATGTGCGACATGGGACACAGCTTCTGTAATCAGCAACAAGCTAACCGGACAAAGGTGAACAAAAGAAACACACAGGTGAGTGCTCCTATTAAGACTCCATTATACAAAGTCAGTGTAAGAACAGGCGTGAAGCTGCAGGTCCTGTCTGACTCAGTCCAGATGTGAAAGAATAACAGCAGAATGAGGCAACATCTGCAGCTGAGTCAGTCCATGTATCATGGCCATGCCCACGGCCATGAGACACCTCACCCCTTCACCTTCATCCTCCTATCCTAGAAACCTTAAAAAAACCCAATACATACATGTCTTTGCACTTTTGTAATCTTGAGATATGGTCGTTTCTAACAGTTCTGCAGTTTTTTAAGTTCTTATATTACACCTTAAAGTTTGGAAAGACCATTAATGTTCCTGCCACATCCCTATGGTCAAAGAGGATTAAAATCCTCCAGGGTGCTACACCTTCCCAGAGATGCCAACTGCTGACACTTAAAAAGAGCCCGCTGCTCCACACACTCCCCATTAGTTTCAACTGGGTGAGATTCACAATCAAACTCAACTGCAATAAGTACAATAATGTTATGATTAAAACTAATTTGAATCTAATGGTTCAGTCTTTTGTTACAGGCTGAAAGCACCCATCTACTCAAATATTGTTGTGTTGGAGATGGATGATGGGCTGTAAAGTTGCAACATCAAAATAATGAAGGTCTAATGTCCCAAAATGGACCACAATTACAACACGACTCAGCTAATCACTCCCCTGATTAAATTAAACTTGGGCTGAATGTGTTAGCAACAAAAGGTGCAACAGCTCGACAGTAAAGTTCTGTAGATGTTATGGAGTTTACTCATTTAAAGCCGGAGAGAAAGTGAAAACAGATGAAAAAGAAAAGCAGATAACAAGGTGGATATAAGGAGATCTCAGGTTTGTTTTCTTTAATCTTTGTGATTTGCATGGCTTTGTTTCTCTGTTTGTGTTAAAGCTCACATCAGTGGAGCTCACTATGCTGTGAAGCCCAGCGGACCAGCTTACAGCTGGCAACTAACTGCTCATTGCACATTTCATGGGCCCCCAAACGTCACTTGGGTCCTCTCCAACTGCACGAAGCTGCTGCCGAGCACCAACTCTGCCATGCAGAACCAGCTAAATGAAGGATTCTTGTCACAGTTTGAGATGGCGGAAATTAATAAATAAGACTGTCTGCCTCCAGTGGGAGAAGAGGGCCTCTGGGGGCATGACGAGTGAAGATTTCAGATGTAGATAGCGGGCCAGACTGAGGCTGACCTCTGAAGCACCCAGAAGCTGAGCTCTGCAGAGAGCTTTAAAGGACCCCGCTAACCTCGAGCTGCATGGCTAATGCATAAGAGAATGAATTACGGAGATTAATGCTTAATGTTTATTAAAAAGGTTGCAGCCCAGATTATATATAGGCTACCGCAAGGTGATAGACAGGCTAACCTAATTTTTTATGTGTAGAATATTAATGCCGAAGTGTGAACAGGTTTGGCGGTATTTCACTCAACATGTTCTATAATTTCAGATAGATTTGACATTAGATATTAGACATGTCGAATAAAGAATAAATCCCCATATTCAGAAAATTTTAATGCTTTTATGCAGACTTCTGTAACATCAAACTTAGCAAGACTTACTGTGCAGTCTGTCTGCTCCAATTCTTTGCATGTTAACGTCATTAAAAATCCATAGCGTTTATTAGAAGTAAATGCTGTGCCACAACACATAATACTGCAATATTCAAGTGTATTGATATTTTCTTGCACCCCTTAGCAGATGTTAGCTTGCACATAAAACACTGTGAGGGACTGCAATATTGTCAAGAACTGCACTTTAAAATGAATAACTCTTATATTGTTGGTTTCTGTGTTCGGTTCAGAGATCTTTTTTTTTATATTCAACAAGCTATTTGTTTTAGCAGGATACTAAAACAGCAGAAAGACACAAGTGAGCACACTTTAATTATTAACTTGAGTAATACTATTCTTGAGATTCTCAAAGTTATACCATATCAAGCATTTCCTTATATAGTGGAAACTTATATTTTACGTTTCTGCTGTTTATTGTTTCACCACTGTCTGTTTAGCTATCACACTGTATCACATGAATGAGAACTGGGGACGGCAGACTTTCTCTGGGTTATGAAGGAAGCTGCAGAAACCATGTTACATTTTTTTCACAATGCAGCTGATTTCCATTTGTCTGGTACTGTATAGAAAAATCACGGCTACACAACAGGTTGGCCGTCCCCCCAGCAGACCACCCTACGCTGCACCGTTTAGCTCCTGGGCTGAACCTAAGCCCCTCTCTGCACCTGCTACCAGGTTGTTTCTCCATTGTTAAAGAATAACTCGGTGGAAAAATAATATTTAATTTTGTATTATTTTGCCTAAATTAGCCATTCAACAGAAAATTATTTTTCAACACTATTTCCCAAAACCAATGAGCCACTTAATGCCATGCTTTCAGAGCAGCTTAGAGGGTTTTAGGCACTCCAGGGTGAATATCTATTAGCTTTTAGTGTCCTCGCTCGTGGCTTTTTGCTAAATGAAACTGAAGATCCACAAATTCAGATTCATCAGCGAATTCTATTTAATACCAAAATCTGAGTCGCACGAGGTTAAACGTCCTACTATGAAAAACTGTGAATTACATATGAACAAGTGCTCCCGAATGGCAGGAATGTTGCTGTGCAGGATAGGGAGCAACACTGAATAATGCTGCTGCTGCTGCTGTGTGCTGTGGTGGCACACTCAATAGCCCAGGAAGCCTTTCACTCTGTGGCAGTGCACACAATAGCCACTAGCAGCAGCCTGGCAGGAAATCAGTTCAGCTTCTCTTGTTCAAAGGTTTAAAGGGGGCTGAGGATATGAAGGGAGAGGAGGTAGCGGAAAGACATAAGGAAAAGGCGGGAGCAGCGGAGAAGAAAGCGGGAGAGAATATATGAGGGAGGAGGAAAAGAAAGGGCCGAAATGAAAAGAGGGTTAATGAGGCCGTCTAGGACCACCAGAGAGTTCTCATCCCGTGTAAAGCCCGGCTGTGACCGAGTGGCAGGGACAGAATCTCCCAGGCACAGGAGCCTTCATGCATATCTCTCCCACTCAGCAGTCTGACTCCTGAAAGTAGCAACATTCAAACAACCTTAGAGGAGACTAATCCGTCTGCCTGCTTTATTCTGCTCCCCTGGTAGAAGGGCTGCAGTCACTTCAAAAAAGCATCTGCAAATTGTCAGGGAGAAATAACATACTGCTGTCTATTGAGGATGAATGGCCCACATTCCTGGTGCGTTATAGTCATTTAATTCTCCCCCTCAGCCCTCTCACCGTGGCTTTAACAGATTGCACTTGGCAGAGGCTAGATGAAGGGCGGTGGCGGGCTTGGCGCGTGCTCGCTCTGGAGAAACAAACACTTAAATGGATGCAGCTGACTGCATTCCTCAACAAAAATAATTTTCAAAACCCCTTTCCACACAAACAAGAGAACGGGGATGATCAACTGAAAACAAATCTCTACAGTTTGAAGTGGGAATAGCTGTAAAGTAAAGTGTGCCGTGGATAAAACTAGCATGGCGGCTGCTCGGCTGTCAGGCTAAACGCACACCCTCAGATATGCCTTTTCCCCCCTCTCGCTCTTTTTCTGCCACTCTCTGCTCTGAAATGGATATCAAGCGTAATGGGCACATTATTAGTGACAATTTGTCTTCATTTTCTATTTTTCAGCAGCAGAGGGAAGGTATGACTTCCTGCCAAAGACAGTGGTGGGAGGGGAGCCAGGTGGGTGGTCCGAAAAAAAGAGGTAAAAGAGAGAGAGAGAGAGAGAGAAAGAAAGAAATAGAAAACAGAAGAAAAGGGATACATGTCTGTTGTGAAGAATTCAAAGGAAACCACATCATTTGGGACAGGGCACTGGAGAGGTGAGGACAGGAGGCAAACATCTTGATAGATAGTGACAGAAAACCACCAAAAGCAACAGCATCAAGGTTAGGCTGTCAGATGGCGTTTGCCAAATGCTTACAATTGAGCCTGATCACCCTATTCCCTTTTTCTATGGCTCATCAAAGGCTGCTGTGGTGACTGGGAGAAAAGGAGACAGTAAGGGGGACAGGTGGGTGAGAAAGACAGAAGGAGGGCATGGGAGGGATTCTCTCGGACAGATAGAGAGAGAGAGAGGAGAAGTAGGATGGTGTCTCACTCTGCTCAGAGGACAGACAGTGAAAACCCATTTGTGTCTGAGCGAGGCATCATCACTCAGAGCTGTGTAACATAACTGCCTACTTACAGGAACCTGCAAACACCTCTGAAAATGAAAGTCTGACGGAGGGGTTGGGAAAAAAAAAGATAAGGAAATCTCGTAAAGATGGGTCACACTACCTCAGCGATCTAGAGATAGTTTGCAGTTCTGAAGTCTAATTAAGAGCAGATTGATATCAGCTTCTGCTGGCTGGTGAACGCTACAACCCTCCACGATGGTCTGAACAAAGGAACCGGCACATTTAGTAGAAAAATACGGCTACGAGTGTCCAAGACGGACCCTCTAAGGGGCCGAAGCAGGCCCAGCCCTCCTCTAAAGCCCTAAAACAGGCGCTTGTAGCCAGCTGAAGTCATGTCTGTGCAGGAGACCAGAGAGAAAATCAGTGTGTGTTAAACTCTCTGTATTTTTGTAGCTTTTAACTGAATCCCTGTGGCTTGAAGGTTTTTTCTCTCGCCTGTGTTCCTGTTTGCACCTTTTAAAATCTGCTGTACTTTAACGTTTTCATGTTCGCTTTCAGCTTCAGTCATGTTCAATTACTGCTGATGAAAACCCAACATTTATGGTTTTGCTGCCACTTCAGAACAAAGCTGAGCTGCTATGTTGCTACGCGGGCCTGTGCTGCTGGCCGTCTACTCCAGGTAATAGACTGAATATGAATACATACCTAACACTAAAAAACCTTCTGATTTATGTATGAGCCAATCTCAAGTTTGTATCTTTCTTAATGTACAAAAATTGTCAGAGGTTTGGACACAACTTCTCATTCAACTGGTTTCTTTATATTTCCCAAATTTTCTACATTAAAGACATCAAAACTATGAAAGAACACTGAATATGTAGTAAACAAAAAAGTACTAAATAGAATATGTTTTATATTTAGGATTCTTTAAAGTAGCCGTAGCAGGAGGGAAAAAACATAATTCCATGTGTCCTTTCAGAGTTTTTCTGTCTTCAACAATAATCAAAAATAATGAATAAGCAATAATATCAAAAAGGAGCAATAATATCAAAAATGATAAAAAAAAATAAAGAAAAGGTCCACACCTTGGAGTGATGCTGTATTTGTTTCATGATTTTCAATAGAAATAAACATATTATCATAACTGTTTTTGGTCATATCTCCCAGCCCTGCTGTAAAGATGCTGGAGGTAAAGCACATCGTGATTGTGTTAAATGTGATTACACCACAATGATAGGTCAGAGATGATCCTTTAACAGGGAACAAATAAGATACGTGTACATGCAGCACCTACATGCAGTCACACTACACAGGGGATGATGGGAAAAAATGTCACACAACAACCATCAGATGTTCACCTTGAACGTCATCATCAACCAGGGCATCTGAGGATATCCCCAGGCAGCAGGAAGTCAAGCAGAAAACACTCCATTAACCTTGGAACCATAATACAGTTATTTGCTGAACAAGTGCTTCTTTTTACCGTTTGGAGGCAAACAGAAATGCTCTTGGCTTTTAGGGTGGAATCCTGCTTTAGATTTCATTTCTGTCTTTGGCATGTTAGAGCTGCCGTTTACTATGCAGTCGAAGCTAAAGTTATACCTCATACCTTAAATAGTGGAATCTGAGAATGAGAATGACACATAAAGACACTAGCCAGTGCTTTTCCTAAAAAGATGCCATTTTTGACAGTCAGGTTGAGCTCAGAAACAGTTTGATTTAAATGACCTGCACACACAAACGCGCAGTAACACAGCCACCTCATTCTGCCCTCAGTCAGTGCCCATGATATAACTGTGATAAAGCAGTCAAGAAAATAATGAACTCCATTATTTGTTCTGAAGTGTTTTCTTCTCCCTTTTCTATTATTTCTCTACATAGGTGCGCAATTAAATATCAAATTAAAAGTGCAAATTAAAACTGACTTTGCATAAAAACATTGAACATTCATCAAGATTCTTGATAAACTTGTCGAATTCAAAGAGCAACTTAACCAGCTGTATATCTTGTTTTGGGCTCCAGCTTGAAATCTGTTTGCAAAAAGCTGAAATTAATTTCCGAAACCTTCCTACGAACTATAATGACAGAAAAAACAGTTAGCTGATTGGGAGGCTAAATTGGGATCACTAGATTTGGTTTTCTGTTCTATTGTTGACAGCAAAGCTCAGTATGATTAGCAGTTTATTATATTCTTTGAGCTAATATTTGTCTTGTTGCAGGAACTATGTTGTGGCTAAACGCCAACATAACTGCTGACCTCTCAGTCACTGTTTATTTTCAGATTCAGTATGAGCAGCACAGAGCCAACAGCAAGCCAACAAAAAATGTATCACTTTCCAAATATTTACAGCCCGCACTGCAAATCCCCTGCTCAAGAAGTTCAGAAGAATTTATGAGAAACAATTATGTGACAGCCTAAATAGTTGAATTACTCAAGTTTTTGCTTGGTGAGAAACAGAAAATAGAACAGACATTTCATTAGAGCAATGTTTCCTTTTTTACAGATATATATTTATTATATATTTACTTTAACCCTCTGAAACAAGCTGACAGGTTTGTTTCACTAACACAAACTGTAAAAAAACAAATATTTTTGCTGCCAGAAATTATCTCAAATCTTAAATTTTTAATATTCCATCAAAATCACTTGATTCTGCAATTTAATTTTAGCCCCGAAATAAACTGCACTAACCAAATAGAAATTTCCGTAATTTCTGTGAACCACAGAACAGGGAGGAGAAATATTTCTAAATAGTTCAGTAGAAATATAAAGCATGGGAAGGCCCCATTTTCCACCAATATATGTTATGGTATTTATGGTATTAATTTTCAACTACATTAACATTGGACTTAAAAATGAGCCCACAGTATTTCACATGAGACAGGGGTCTGAGTCAATGGCTGGAATAATATTTTTTTGTATATTACATTTTATTACATACAACTTCTATAAAATCTGACTATGTTGAAGCATTTTGCACCTTGTGTACCTTTCATAAACACTGGCAGTATGGCTCTACACACACACACACACACACACACACACACACACACACACACACACACACACACACACACACACACACACACACGCGGCAGGCGCACAAAGAATTACACACCCATTATGTAATTCCTCTGATTTGGTGGCAGGATTTTACAATTGCAGTCACCCTTTGACCTTTTGTACATAAAGCAGTGCAACAAACTATAAAGACTGTTAAAACCTGTTATTATCTACTCATATGAGAGTCTAGGTGGCTGCAGAGCTGGGACACTATAACACACTGTGTATGTGTGTGAGTGTGTGTGTGTGTGTGTGTGTAAGCACCTGTGAGGCTGTCAGGTCGCGTCATCCTCTCATAAATGTCGTAACTCTGGGGTCCATAGGGGTCTGTGCTGTGGATCATGGAGCGGGGCAGAGTGGAGCTGTAGTGCTGGGGCACGGCGGTCATACTGGCCCTGACCGGAGACGCCGAGTGAGTCGGCTGCTTAGTCAGCGGAGGGTTAATGCCGTCCACCATCGTCAGAGGCGAGCCCATGCGGCCTGACGACGACCCCGCGGAGGCCTGGTAGGGCGAGGTTGTGCGGCTGGCGCTGCCCGATCGAGAGTTCGTGGAGCCCACGCGGCGCAGGGCAGCGGGGGAGTTTTTCTGCGTGTTGTAGGGCGAGCTGCTGCCGCCACCGCCGCCGGTGTTACTTGTGCGCTGGGCGGAGGGCAAGGTCGTGGAGAAGATGCTGGAGAGGGGTTTGGGTTCGGTTACAATGGGGGAGCCGTAGGCACTGCCAGATGAGGTACGCAGGGAGCCGCGGGAGGGGGACATGCTGCTGGCGTAGGCTGGCGAGTGGGAGCGAGAAGGCACTGAGCTTACCCTCCGCATAGCACGACCAGGCACTGCTGCTGTGACCACCGGAGCCTGCACACACAGAAACAATATGGCTTCATGCATGAATCTCCCCTGTGCCTCAGCAGCCATGAAATCATGAACAACAACGTTGGTCTCTCTGCTATAAACCGACTTATGCAATGATGATGGCAAGCTAAATAACACAGCATTACATAAACCAATTCATTACAGGGCATGACTTTACTCTAGGCCATATTTATTCTCTCTCTCTTCCTCCCCCTCCTCTTTGTCGTGTGTGAGTGCCATTTGGCTTCTCAGTGGTCTGTGTGTACAGCTCTGTATGAAGCATGATTATGTTGTGGTGCTCGGTGCTCCGGGTGCCTTTCAGCTTTACATCCCTACCTTCACTGGAAAACATGTAACAGGCTATGAAAGTGTTTCTCTTTTACTGCCACGAATTATGTGACATTTCATGAACCCTTCGACATTAAAAGAAATATACTGATTTAATTCCAGTGTTATGCCAAACATTGTACCTCACAGATACATTTTGTGCTTGACAACAGCAAATGGATATCCATAACTTCCACAGCTCTGCTACACCCTTGCTACTTAAACTAGCTTTATTTCAACCTATAACCCCCAAAGACTGTTTAGGCATCAGTAGATGAATGGACAGAGGACTTTAATATACTTCAATCACACATCAACTGGCAACAACATATTCTCTTTATCATACATATCAAAAATTCAGCTAATTCAACAAAAAGATCTTATACAGAATACATAAATACCGATGGTGAAAAAACTATTCAAATTGCTCCACTGTAAGTGAACGTCCTGTATTCAACACTCACTAAAATAACAGCTGAAAATTAGCAGCAGTATCAAATGTAAAAGTGCTCAATATGCAGAATGGAGCCACTGAGATGTTTTATAGCTCATAATAACTGCTTCACAAACTGTTATGAGGTGTTAATAAAAAAACAACAACAAAAAAAAAACACATGTCCAATCAATTTAAATTGATCATGACTTTATGTATCATGTTGTGAAATAGAAGTATAAAGTTACATTAAATGTAAATGGAAAATAGTACTTAAGTAAATGTAAATGTACTTAGTTACATTCCCCCACTGCCCCGCTGCAGTGAACCTCCGCTTTGATGCGTTCCGGTTGTTCACGCCAGTTGGCTGGTTTAGGTCTGAAGTCATGCGTGTCAGAGGCTGGCCCTCAGCACGCCCCTCTCCCCTCCAGCTCTCCCATCCCACATTCCCACAACAACTCCAAACTTTCATTTTAACGGCATTAACTGTGGCCAAGGAAACAATATTACTCAAATTAACCACTTGTAAACGGAGCACTGAATCCAAGGAAAGCTCACGGCAGCTCTATAGAACCATTTGATTTCATTACATAATCACAGCTTCATCCCAAGCTCATTTCTCCCCAATATGACCATTCGTAATAACACCTAAATACGCCTTCTCAACATTTCACTTTTGTTATTATTTCTCCTTTATAAAATATTTCTGTTACCCATATGTGGTGAATAAATAACGGGGGGAATAAGGCAATATGTTGTGTGTGATTGTTGGCCGTACCGTGGCTGAAGTCTGGCCCTCTGCCCTGGCATTCCTCCCCAGGGTACCGGTGCCGGCGCCAGGGAAGGAGTGCTGCATCCTCAGCTCAGCCTTGCCCAGGTTCTGGCTGCTGTGGTAGCCGCTGCTGGCATCCTGGTAGCCACTGTCTGAGTACGAGTTCATCTGGGTGGAGCTGCGCGAGTTCCCCACGGACCCTGAGAAAGAGGCGGCGTGACGGGAAACAAAGGCCGCAAATGAAATACAGAGAGAGGAGAGGAGAGGAGAGGAGAGGGAAAGGTGAGAGGAAATAGAGACAGACACATCATACAAGGTTTCATAATAAACACGACCTTTACCTAGACAGCTCTACTAATGACAAACAGCTCAGCAGGAGGGAAAACTGCTCTGCCACCTTTATAATTCAGTGTCATGCTACATCATTTGCCTTTGCTGTGATGAAGTATGAGTATTAAACACGGGAAAGATAAAGATGCAGGACAAAACAGTCTTTCCGTATCGCCACAGGAGAAGTAAAGAGGCATCTTGTATTTGATGAATCACCAGATACATTTAGCGAGACAATGGCGAGGTGAAAAACAATGACGACGTGGGAAAATAATGCTGCAGACGATAGAGAGAGAAAGCAATAACAGACCCTCACTTTCATGGAGGGAGGACTGCTCCGGGGAGTACAGAGACACCTGCTCCGACTCGGTCCTGATGCGGTAGCTGGGCGACTGGGAGCTGTCAGTCACCCGTGACTTGGTGTCCCCTGAGGCGGAGGCATCTGGGAAGACACAGCAGAGCAGGGAGTCACACAAGGAAGAAGAGCTTCCAGTCTGAAACAATTACACAGATTTGGCTTTGGATGGAAAGATTAGAATAGTCATTAAAGCAGTCAACAATTGATGGAGTTGAGAGGAAACAATAACAGACAATGATTTCTGCAACATTAGTTTCATGCTTGTGTACAGTTGGAGTCATTAAATTTTACTGCCGTACTAATTTGGGAAGGCAAAGTTGGGTAGCATGTCACTGCAACTGTGTATACAAGCATGCTCCAAGTGGTTTCGCTGCTGTGACGTTTCCCTGCTTCGCCCCTCTCTGCATGCTCGACAAAAGCCAGCGTGGCAAACAGCAACTGGAATTAGCCCTCTTGTGTCCCTGTGCACAATGTTTTCCCCGTAATCACGATCTAGTTAAGCGTGACCAGTGTCAGTGGGTTACTCTGCAATCACTACAACAATAGGCAGCAAGTGGAGGGGAACCGCGAGGCAAACATTGGCAGCCGGGGTCTGTCAAATCCTGCCCGATTAGCTGCTGTGACAATGGGAGTCGAATCCCATGAAGAAGCCGCCTGGTTGCCTTAAGCTGACCTGTTGAATAAATCTGTTGACACATAAGCCTAGTGTGGTGTTTGACAACCTGGCATTTTGCACTCCCACCTCTGAAGATCTCAGGGTGTTTGCCCGTTTACAGATGGGACTCGAGCAGGTCTCCAGTCAGGCTGCAAGAACACTCGTTTGGCACGGCTTGTTGTGAGAAGGTCAGCCCCTGGCAGCCCTCTGCAACTTCATACAACATCCTCACTTTGAACACGGCTGCTATTTTTAATTTCATACATAACCCTTCTTAAAATAATAAACTGCAAAAATGAAAGTTTCAGTTTCCTTTAGTCTTGCTCTCTCACTCGCCCACTCAGCGTCTCCTATTTTGTATTTTGAACAAAATATTCATCCTTAGTTACAATTTATGTAGCAAAGGAAACTGATTTCTTTATCTTATTGTTTAACCTTTCATTCTACAGTAAAAATGGAAGAGGAAAAACAAAATATTGTCAATATTTATATTCTTTTTTTCTTAAGTACTCAATGAGAGTACAATTCTTTTATATTTAAGTACTTTATATATTATTTTATTTATTTATTAAAATTCCTAATCATGTTTATTATAATTATTATTATTATTATCATTAATTTAAGTAATTAATTATTATTTTTCTGTCGTTGTGATGTGTCATTTTATCACAATAA